>PVIC010006056.1:0-42591 GCA_004025085.1 Thryonomys swinderianus | reverse complement strand
GGCGCTGGAACCACTGAGCTAACCCGCCGGCCCTTGGCTCCTTTTTTAAGAGGATTCTTACTTTGGCTCCTGTTTTAAGGGGATTCAGTCCATGATCAGCTGGTTTCAAGGCAGAAACACGGTGGAAACCTGTGATAGAGCAAGGCTAAAGGTTAGATTATGGCAGAAAGGAAACAGCAGGCTAAAATTATCAGAGAGAAAGGGCAAGGCATGAAATAGAGAACCCAAGGTCGTACCCCCATAACCAAGGCACAGTCAGAAGTGAGCACCAATCTCCTGAGTGTCTTCCAGTCCAATCAAATTAACATGATCAAACATAACTTTCATAGAACTATATATATTAAATATATATTTATTGTATATTTATATATAAATGTTTATTAGATTTATATATATTTATATAAATATATATTTAATATACAAATATATATAGTAAAAAGAATGAATTTTTCTACCTTTGAATTATACCTCAATAAATTTGATATACAGAATATTAGAGATTCTTGCTAAGGCTTTTACAGATAAAATGATATTTGATATTTTCTTCGAGATAAACCCTTGGTTGGAGAGAAGTACACAGGGATATATCGATATATAAAAATGTGTATATAAATGAATATATGTGTATATATTTATGTTTATATATGTACATATACATTTATATATGTGGATATATATAAAAGTATGTTTATGTGTATGCATATATATATAAAACCATTTGCTGAAGATATGAAATTAGCTGCCATTATACTAAACATTTTACTAGTCCATATTAATGACATTTCTAGTAGTAAATGACATTCTAAATATAAAAATTTATACATAATTAGAAATTAGTAAACATACAATAACATTTTGATTTCATGTACCTTTAAAGCAAAAAAGAAAATTTTGTTATATTTTTAGGAAGCTATTTGGTTGATGTGTCTGAAAACAGGATGAAAGGCTAGAGTTGAAAAGTCCAATTTGGAATTTTATAAAGTAGTTCTATTCTGTCAGAGTTCCATAGTAAAAACTTTTAAACTGTAGTGCTCAGAGTGGTTAATCTACCAATGTAATATACAGCATTTCGACAATTTATTTGTATGCATAATGCCCCTTTTCAAGTCATTTCCATAGACCGTGTTTAATATTGCATTTAATATTCACAACTGACCATGCACATTTGGTGCAGTTTAAATCCCAAGAGGACACCCTGTGCTAGGATGGAGACGTGGATCGTCACGTGTTAGTGTAATGCTAGTTGCTATGACATACGTTTCCCAGAAGGGTAGTGACTTAATACAACAGAATTCATTTCCCCCTTGGATTTCTGTCCAGTGAGCATAGTTTGGAGGGCAGGTGACTTTCATTTGTGCAGTGTTTCGAAAGCTGGAGCTTGCTGCGGTTTGAATGTGATACTTCAAGAAATTTGGTGTTAATCAGCGTGACAATAATAGGAGGCTGGAGCTATAAGAGGGGATTAGGCTTTAAGCGCAGCTCTTCCTTCATGAGTGGGATTTTGTATCCTCATAAAAAAACTTGAGAGGCGCCTTCATGCCCTTGCCCTTCGTCATGTGGGGTTACAGTTACTATTACCAGATGCCGGATGTCAGAGACCAGCGCCACACTGAGAGCTTGGACTTCGGGCGTCCAGTACTATCCCGTCTCAAGTCGTCATTCAGAGCAGCACAAGCAGACTGAGACCCAGCTCTTACCAGCTGGTCTGCTTTCCATCCCTGAGGTTTCGAAGCTCCTTCAGCCAGCCAGCCCAGAGGAAGGATGATGAAGGCACACTGACTCTTCAATCACCCCTGCCCGAGAGCGACACATCTATTTTGCTTTCCTTCCACGGACAATGACCTGTCACATAACTATCTAGATACTGCAGGGTCTGAAAACATTGTTCCTGACTGGGAAGTTGTTTTGCATGGAAGGGGAATATGAATTTTTATAAGCAGTTAACTTCTCTACTGTGGACCATAACATTTTTCAATATTAAATATATATACACACACACATATATTTGAAATTTAATTGTATACTTGCTACCTTCCAAGTACACACAATTATATATATACATATATGTATAGAGATATCAGCAAACTCAGTGTTTCCACCAGAAATTATGACAAGTGATTTGAAGTGAATCCCTGGCTTAATACCATTCAACCCAAATAATTATATTTCCAGTGTGCATTGAGAGACATTGATCGTCACGAGGCGGTTTCCATAGAAGACATTTTTCCGGGAAAGACTGAACATCTTGCCTTGTAGAAGACTGAGTTCTTTGAGAAGCAGAAGCTCGGATGGTGTTTAGCTTAAGGGATGTTTGTGAGGGAGTGTCAACCTCTGTGCCAGCAGAAGTAGACTGGGAAGAAAAACTGGCCACAGGAAGAAGATGTTGGGCTGCAGTACAGACCCCATATCAGGTTGTAAAGCTCAAAGAGCTGATGAGAATTTTCTGGTTTGGGGAGGAAATGGCTGAGGCGTATGCCCTGCTCTTCTTAGACACCAAAATGATTTACCCGAACAAAAAGGGTGAGATAGCTCACTTTAACCTATAAGGCTGCTGTTGATGGCTAGCGATTTACAATATGCTCAGGGGCCGTGCGTCAGTCCTTTCTTTAAGGAAATCTCCAAGGAGCGCATGACATGAGGACTCCTAGTCACATCCGTCATTATCCTCTGGTGTCTAAGAGTGTGAGCTCTGGCATCAGATTACTGTGTTAAAAAGCCACATCATTTACTGTGTGACTTTGGGAACAATGACTTCCCAAAACCTCAGTGTTCTCATCTACAAAGTAAAATGTCATTCAGTTTTTTAAAAAGAAGATCATTATTCTTGTTCTTAATAACTTTTATCCTTAAGGCTACCCTATACTAAGGAAAAACACACTTCAAGCCTCTCAAACACATACTTTTCAATTAAGATCAGATTCTTAATGCGAGTCTTGCTTAGGGACCTTTCAGTCATTTGCTGAAAATTATTATCTATCTGTTTTTGGTCTCTGAGTCTCTAACGCATAGATACATTTTTTGCAGCTTCCATCCCTGCCTCTTTTCTGAGCTGCTTCTGGAATAACTGATTCTTCATAGCTTATTCAGAAAGGAAAGGCTTTTGCTCACTTTCGAGATGCTAATGTTTCAGAGAAAAATAATTAAGGTCATATATCCCAGGAAACTCTCATTGAAATAGTCAAGAGAAACCTTGGGATGGCTCTCAGATTTCCTTGGCCTGAGGCCTCCATGTAGGTCAGTTTGCTACATTAAGTAGGCACCTTAGGCTTGGAAGACTGAGATAAAGGTTAGGAGATTTTGATGAATGGTGGTAATGTAATAATTTAACATGCTCTGTGGGGGTGGGCTTCCTGGATGGGGACTGGCCAGAGAAAATTGGGAAGTCAGAGGCAACATAGACTATATGAAGTTGAGGCCCCACAGGCAAAATTTATTTGTGTACTTAGTTTTCCTAGCATTTGAAAAAAATTTAAGAAATCTGACAGAAATGAATGATTCAAATGCTACAAAAGCTGCACAATCAACAATGTATGTTTTCCTCTGATCCTTTACCATATTTTATTATTCTCCTCCGAGGGAAATACTGATGCAGCATCTTGACTCTGCTGGAGATCTTCTCTGCATATAGGCAGGGGTATAGAGAAGTGCACAACTTGTACTTAGGGTTTTATTGATGATAGCTCAATTAACCCTTGCAGATTCATGGGATTTTAAATTAATATTTTGTTTTAATTTTTATTAGTACATGCTAATAAATTAAAATACTAACCCCACATTCATCGTGTGGGGTTAATACAAATACTTAACACATCTCGATTATTTTCTTTGCTTTTCCCTCCTCCCCTTCCTGATCCCATCTCTTGATCCCTACTACCTCCCTACTTCCTATTAACTATCTTCCATGTTGCTTTTTATTTATATTTTGGGTTTATCATATAAGAGAAACCATACTATATTTAAGTTCATGTGTCTGACATACTTCACTGGATTATAGTCTTGTGTTGCATCAATTTTCCTAGAAATTTTCATGATTATACCTGAAATTTATACAATGATTGTTATCCCCATTTCACACATAAAGACACAGAAACATTTCACTGCGTTTTTAAGGCAATAGGTTCTTATATCTTCAAAGATAAGAATGATTATGAGTTGTCTCTAAAAGTCGCATTGAAATAGACTGTCCCTCACACTTACATTCACAGAAGGTGATGCTGTCCATATCTGTGTGAGGGGAGGAAGTGTATTTCTATCATTTTCTGCTCTGGGGAGGGGCTTCCCAGCACAAGTGGCAGTCTGCACCAGTGACTCCTGGGTGTCCTTGGGCAGTCTTCTCCAGAGTGAGACAGATTTGTCTCCCAACAAAATAGATATCATATTTTACCCAGAATACCCTGAAATATAAATCATCCAAAAGGCAGAGACTTATTTGCTGGCAGCATGACAGATCACTGGGTGTTAAATCCTCGAGGAGATGCTATTTTTCAGAAGTCATCTTTAAAACATCGCTCACTCTGTCACAACAGACCTAAGTTTTACACCCTGCAGCCACTATTCTGAATTGCTGAATCCAGAGCTAAGTAGGGCATCCACCATAAAGGATTGAAATAGACAAATTTTTTTAGACAAGGTATATTTGAAATTATAGTCCTTATTCCACTTATTTATTTTGATGAATTGCCTTAAACCAATTTGAATTTATCACAAACTAGGGTGGCTCAGGACTAGGGCTTGTCTGCCATAGGTCCGGGAGTTTTGCTTTCTATTCTCTAGTAAATGACTCATTACTGTTTTAGCCACACAGGTCCAAAATATGTTTATTCCATTTGCGTTTGTGTATGAATATGTTTTTAATCTTCTCAACAGGAAACATTTTGTTCCTGCAGCACTGAGAGAAACGTAGAAAAGAGCTGGCCCCTGTGTTCATAACTACATTCCTTCCTCTCGACATCATTGGTCATTTTCTGTGTTTGTCAATTGGTTTTGCCAGTCTCCATAATGATCAGTTACAAATAAGCATTGATATCTGAATAGCCTGATGCTGTTACCCTAGCAACCCTGTATGCTGTCTAGTTATTTTAATCAATTCAGTGACTAGATTAGATTAGTTGGTTTCTGTTTGATCAGTAACAGTCACCAAGCAAAGACGGACTAATCTCATTGTGCACTAAGACAAAATCTTAATGGAAAATGGTTGTTTAACTAATATGTACAATATTTCAAGTTAAAACAAAATATTTGCAAATTTAATATCTAGATATATCTAAATTATAAATCTAATGTCTAATATTGGAGCTACTTTATATTTCTATCAAGTAAGAAATGTACTTGCCTTAAAATTGATAAAAGTGGTAACATACCATAGATTAGACTATTTATTTATTAAACAAACATTGTTAAGGACTAAATTTTTTTTGTTGTTGTATACTGAAGATTCAGCGATATATAATTCATAATTCTCCCCAAAGAGAGTGATATGCTACTGACATATGTGCAGAGATGTAAGAAAATAATTCGGGTAGAGGTTAGGGAGTGCAAACAGTGGGAATAAGAGAATCCGATGGTATTTCTAATCCTAGTTTTTTGAGGAATCTCCACAGTGGTTGCATCAGTCTACATTCCCACCAACAGTGGATGAGGATTCATTTCTTCCCTCAGCCCTGCCAAAATTTGTTATTGATTGATTTCTTGATAGCAGCTGTTCTTTCTGAAGTGAGATGGAATCAGTCTTGTTTTCATCTGCATCTCTTGAATGACCAGCAATGTCGAACATTTCTTCATACCTTTCTTAGCTGTATTTACTTCTTCCTTTGAAAAATGTGTTCTTTCTCTCTCTCATTTTCTTTCTTTCTTTTTCTTTCTTCCTCTTTCCTTCTTCTTTTGATCTTTGAAAGAACTTTTTAAAAATTAAATTCTTTATTGATCCATTTTACATACAGTTCACAATCACACTCAACATTGAGGAATTTGTACCAGTATATGACACAAGTTCATTCTCATTTTTACCCATATCCCTACCCACCCACAATCCCCACCCCTTATATACATGCTATTCTTTTCTTTCCAAATTATATTTATTCTTTCCCCTCATTATGGTTCCCCCACCACATTCCCTTTGAATATTTTCTATTTTTAAAAATCTATCATCCATTCTAGAACCCATTTACATCTACAAGTTCTCATACAAGAGAAAAGATATGGTATTTACATATGTGTGATCTATTTATTTCACTTATTAGTGTGTCCTCAAAGTGTATCCATTTGCACATAAATGAATGGAACTTGTCATACTTTATGGCAGAGTAATACTCCATTTTATAAAGAAAACCACATCTTCTTTATCTAGTCTCCAGTTTATGGGCATCTGAGTTGTTTCCAAGATTGGGCTATCACAAACTGAGCTGCTATGAACATAGGTGTATGTATGTCTTTACAATATGAATTTTTTAATTCCTTTGGCTATATTCTTAGCAGAGGAATAGCAGGGTCAAGTGGGACCTCTAATCCTAGTTTTCTGAGGAATCTCCCAATTATGGGCATCTGAAATGAACAGACACTTCTCAGAGGCAGAAGTAAAAGCAGCCTAGAAGCATATGAAGAAATGTTCAACATCACTGGTCATTCGAGAGATGCAGATGAAAACAACACTGAGATTCCATCTCACTCCACAAAGAATGGCTGCTACTGCAAAGTCAACCAACAATAAATGCTGGCGAGGCTGCGGGGAGAAAGAAAAGTGTCTGTCCTTTCAATGTCCAGTTTTGAATTGGGTCTTTAAATTTGGGGGTATGATTTTGAAAATATTTTTTATACACTCTATATAGTAGTCCTCTGATTCAGAAGCAGCTGGAAAAATTCCTTTCCATATTGTAGGTTGCCTTTTTGCTCTGTTGGTGGTTTCTTTTGCTGTGCATAAGCTTTTTAGTAAGATGAGATCCCAATTGTTGATTCTTCTGCTAGTTCCCGTGCTACTGAGGTTTTGTTCTTAAAGTCATTCCCTATGCCAATATCTTCAAGACTTCTAACTAAGCTATTTTTCAGCAGGTTTAGTGTTTCTGTTTCAATATTTAGGCTTCTAAGGAGCACTATAATTGAAGGAGTTCCAGGAAATCACAAGATACCATGACACATATTTTTCATATCTATTTATTGAAAGCAATAACAATTAGAAAATTAATTATAGAAATTTTTTAAAATTGAATTCTTTATTGGTACAATTTATATACATCTCACAATCACGTATAACACGGGAATTTGTACCAGTACATGACACAAGTTAGTTCTCATTTTTACCCATATCCTTACCCACCAACACCTCTCCACCCCCTTTATACATACTCTTTTATTTTCTTTCTGTATCATATTTATTCCTTGCCCTCATTACATTCCCACACAAAATTTCCTATGGAAATTTCCCACTCTATAAAAGCTGTCATACTTTCTAGAGCTCATTTGCATCTACAGGTGTTCATGCCAAAGAGAAGATCCAAAATTTGCCTATCTGTGATCTATTGGTTTCACTTATTAGTATATCCTCCAGGTGTCTCCATTTGCACCTAAATGGATCAATCTTGTCATTCTTTATGGCAGAGTAATACTCCATTTTATTAAAAAAACACATCTTCTTTATCCACTCTCCAGTTGATGGACATTTGGGTTGTTTCCAAGATTGAGCTATCACGAACTGAGCTGCTATGAACAAGGGTGTACATCTGTCTTTCCAATGTGATTTTTAAAATTCTTTTGCAATAGTGGAGAAGGGTTCCTTTCTCCCCACAGCCATGCCAGCATTTGTTGTTTGTTGATTTTGTGATTGCGGCCATTCTTTGTGAAGTGAGATGAAATCTCAGTGTTGTTTTAATTTTCATCTCTCAAATGACCAGTGATATTGAACATATGTTCATATGCTTCTTGGCTGCTTTGACTTCTGCCTCTGAGAAGTGTCTGTTCATTTCAGATGCCCATTTTTGAATTGGGTCTTTAAACTTGCCGAGGCTGATCTGTTTGAGTTCTTTATATATTGTAGATAATAGCCCTTTGTCTGATAAACAGCTAGTAAATATTTTTTCCCATGTTGTTGGTTGTCTTTTAGCAGTGCCAATGACTTCTTTTTCTGTACAGAAGCTTTTCAGTAGGATGAGATCCCATTTGTTGATTCTTTCTGCTAGTTCTTGTGTTATAGAGTTTTTATTCATAAAGTCTCTGCCTAAGCCAGTGTCTCCAAGAGTTTTACCTAGCCTGTTTTCCAGCAGGCTTATTTTTTCTGTTTCAATGTTTAAGTCTCATATCCATTGTGAGTTTAGTTTCATGCATGGTTAAAGAGATAGGTCTAGCTTTAGCTTTTGGCAGGTTAAAGCCCAGTTTTTCCAGCACCATTTGTTAAAGAGGCTGTCTTTCTTCCATTGGGGATGTTTGCCTCCTGAACATTGACGCAAAAATCCTCAATAAAATACTGGCAAATAGAATACAGAGTTTTCAAGAAGATCATACACCCTGATCAAGTCAGATTTATCCCAGGGATGCAAGACTGGTTCAACATACATAAATCAATCAATGTAATACACTATATTAACAGACTCAACGACAAAAACCATATGATTATCTCAATAGATGCATAAAAAGCATTTGACAAAATCCAACACCCATTTATGATCAAAACACTACAGAGAATTGGAATCGATGGACTTTATCTCAATTTAATACAAGCTATTTATGAGAAACCAACAGTCAGCATTATACTCAATGGGCAAAAACTGAAAGCTTTTACACTAAGGTCAGGAACGAGACAAGGATGCCCGCTGTCACCACTCTTGTTCCATACAGTACTGGAAACATTAGCCATAGCAATCAGGCAGGACAAAGATATAAAAGGAATAAAAATAGGAAAGGAAGAAGTTAAACTGTCATTATTTGCTGATGATATGATACTCTATCTAGAGGATCCTAAAAACTCAACCAAAAGACTACTAGACTTAATTACCAAATTTAGTAGTGTTGCTGAATACAGGGTCAATGCTCAAAAATCAACAGCCTTTTTCTACACAAACAATAGACTCACTGGAAGAGAAATTGGGGAGGCAATCCCTTTCACAGTAGCACCCAGAAAAATGAAATATCTAGGAATCAACCTAACAAAGGAAGTGAAAGACCTCTACACTGAAAATTATAGGACTCTGAAAACTGAGATAGAAAAGGAAACCAGAAAGTGGAAAGACATCCCTTGTTCCTGGGTAGGGAGAACCAACATCGTCAAAATGGCTAAACTTCCACAACTACTATAGAGATTCAATGCAATTCCAATTGAAATTCCAATGGTATACTTCACAGAGCTAGAGAAAATAATCCAAAAATTCATCTGGAAACACAAGAAACCCAGAATAGCAAAAGCAATTCTAAGCAGCCATGACATGGCAGTGGGTATTACAATCCCCAATTTAAAACTCTACTCTAAAGCCGCTGTGATAAAAACTGCATGGTACTGGCAAAGTAACAGACCCACGGACCAGTGGAATAGTTTAGAAGACCCAGAAACAACTCCGGAAATACTAAGCCACGTTATCTTTGACAAATTATAGAAAATTTTAATAGGCAGAATAATACTGTTTAATGTCCAGACCATCATTCTCTAAATATATGTGTGCTAAAGTACATGGCAAAGGGGCATATCAATCACATACAAACTAATGGTTTTAAAATGAGATTAACCTCATTGCTTCTTGGCCTTTTGGCTAAGATCAAATGTAAGATAAGATTATCCTGGACCTCAAAATCAGTTCAGTGAAATTAAAAACATCATTCATCACGTGGGGGGGAGCATTAGAACCAGAGAGACAGAGCAATGTGACTTTGACACATCAGCCAGCACCAGCTTTGAAGGGAGAAAGGGGGCCATGAGTCAGGGATATGAGTAGTAGCCCCAACGTGGGAAAAGACCAAAAAGTGTATTCTCTCCTACAGCCTCCAATGAGAAAAACATAACTTTGCTGATGCCAGTAATACCCACTTTAGCATTCTGATTTCTAAACAGCTAAGATAATTTGTGTTTTAAACCACTAAATTTATATTTGTATAAGCAGCAATAGGAAACTAATGTAGACATTTCTTGGAGTTGTTAATGTAATTCAAGGAAGAACTGAGCAATCAAGACTCAAGATGGGAAAGCCTTACTGAAACCAGATCCCAGCACTGATAGAAACCTCATTCTGTATCTTTTCCTAGATGTGTTGGCCTCATTCTCAGAATAGCTTTACCCATGGTGCAGGAGATCTTCTTGCCTGATGTTTCAGGTTCATATAATTTTCATTCAGAAATAAGATAGATTTTTCCATCTTGCTTTCAGTCTTAACTATGGAAAGATTCTGATTTGTCCATTACAAATTAAATGTCCAGTATTTGAAATAAATCAGTGGGATTAAACATTAAAACTAGCCCACCTCATGTCATGTGCCTATCAGTTTGACAAGTAATATGAGGTGAGTTACCAAATGAAGGGGACTAAAATGTGAAATTGGACAGTACCTAGTTATTCATTGCAGCATGTCAAATAGAATAGTTTGTTACAATGTGAGCATAAAGTCAGCTATTTGCTTAACTCAAACTTATATGGATCATTAAGTTGTATAATTCAGCTTTTACTTTATGGACTGAAAATTGTTCCTAGATCTCCAGCTTTTCAAAATATCTGTTTGCATGACATACATTATTTTTATCAAAATGTAGATATCTTAAGAAGTGAATTCAGTTTACATCAGTTCTGGCACGTTGTTTTCAGTATGGGAAATTCAAGAATTGGCGATTTGTAAAAAAGATCAATTTAGAGAGACCAAAGTTAGGAAACCAATTGAAATCAGGTGGCAGTTCTTGAGCCATTGAAATCAGGCGAGCTTCAATGTAGGCAACAGGAAAGATTGTTTAGGAAGGGTTAAAGTGTGGCTTGGATGTCATTTAAGAATCCTGGGTATAAGTCAGAGCTACCATCTTTTAAAATTGTGTTATTTTATTCTGGTTGCTTAACACTATAAGTCTCATTTTCTTCATCTAGAACCCATATCATGTTCATAAACCCTAGTTCCTATAAAAGCTGCTGTTACTAAGAGCGAATATCTTACCTGGAAACTTCAGCCATGGGAATAAGTAATTGGCATTGAGATGATAGTAAAGAGCCAATTCAAAAATGAACATCTGAAATGAACCAACAATTTTCAGAGGAAGAAGTAAAAACAGCTAAGAAACATATGAAGAAATGTTCATGATCACTGGTCATTTGAGAGATGCAGAGGAAAACAACACTAAGATTTCATGTCACTCCACAAAGAATGGCTGCTATCTCAAAATTAACCAGCAACAAATGCTGGCAGGGCTATGGGGAGAAAGGACCCCTTCTCCACTGTTGGTGGGAATGTAGACTGGTACACCACTATGGATATCAGTGTGGAGATCCCTCAAAGAACCAGGATTAAAGTTCCATTTGACCTTGGTATGCCCCTGCTAGGTATGTACATGCAAGAATTAAAAGATTCATATCATATCAACATTTGTGCACTCATGTTCATAACACTTCAGTTTGTGATAGCTAAATCTTGGAAACAACCCAAATATCTATAAATTAGAGGCTGGATAAAAAGATGTGGTTTTTCTATAAAATGGAGTATTACTAGGCCATAAAGAATGATAAGTTTGAGTCATTTATATGCCAATGGATGTACATGCAGGACATACTCATAACCGAAATAAATAGGTCACAAATCTATATATATTGTGTCTTTTCTCTGGTTTGAGAAAATAAAAATGTAAATGAGCTTGAGTATATGATAGATATTGTGAAATAGAAAATATTCAAAAGGAAATGGGGTATAGGAGTAAGTAACAAGGGGTAGAAAAATATGATGGTAATAAAAAAAGGAAAACAGGGCAGGAGGGTTAGCTCAGTGGTTCCAGCACCTGCCTTTCAAGTGCAAGGTCCTGAGTTCGATCCCCGGTAACTACATACAATGCTGGGCGTGGAGACTCACGCCCACCAACAGTCAATACCACATACCACAGTACTGGGTGTGGTGGCTCACGCCTATAATCCCAGCACTCAGGAGGCAGAGACGGGAGAGTTGCTGAGTTTGAAGCTTGTCTAGGCTACATAGTGAGCTCAGAGCCAGCCTGAACTACAAAGCGAGACCCTGTCTCAAAAAAAAAAAAAAAAAAAAAAAGGAAAACAAAGCTTATATAGAGGGAGGTGGGTGGTTGTAGGGTGGGTGGGGGAATGGGGAAAATGTTTAATATACTGGAACAAATTCTCAATATTGTATGTGACCATGATGTGTATACATAATGTAGCAATAAAGATTCAAATTTTAAAATGTGTCAGCAAAGGGAAGAAGCAAGAGTCTAGTTAATATTAAAAACAGGATCTGCAATGAGATAAAGTTGATGCAAGGGTATTTAAATTAGTAGTGGTCCTGGTGCTTTCTCTGTAAACAGAGATGATGGGTTGCAAAGAGTCTGGGTGAAGAAGAAGAAAGAGAAGGGAGTGGAGGGAGAGGAGAGGAGAGGTGAGACAGAGAAGGAGAGGGACAGGAAGTGGGAAGAGTAGAAGAGAATTTTATTCCCAGTTCTGCCTCTAATATGGAAACAAATGAGAAATGCCTATCCCCTGCCCCCGGATGCTGGAGGAAGTCATGGTTTGGCTGATAGTTCCATGCATCCTGTGTGGGGTTTTTTTTTTTTTTTTTGAGACATGGTCTTACTTTGTAGTTCAGGCTGGCTCTGAGCTCACTATGGAGCCAAGGCAAGCCTCGAACTCAGCAATCCTCCTGTCTCTGGCTCCCGAGTGCTGGGATTACAGGCGTGAGCCACCATACCTGGCATGTACCTCCCTTTTGCTTACCCCCCTCCCAGTCCCTTGATGTACCTTGGAATAACTTTTCTGTTCCCTTCCAGGTTATACTCCAGCCTTTCTCTGGTCACTCTGCCAGGAGGTACTGCTAGGCTGTCAGCTGTTGCCCTTACGCTGTTCCTGTCACTCCAGATGCTGCTGCCACTTTTCTGAAGAAGTAGCTTATGAAACCACACTTAACCTAGCGCTGGGGCGAGGTCCAGGGCTACCTTTGATGATCTGTAACTCCAATAACCAGTGACGAACACAACCAGCCAGCCTTCCTAGAGATTCTGACTTTAGCCTTGTCATTTTTGCAGAGAAACAATTGTTAGGGAGCTGGGTTTCCTGATGTTGCCTCTATACACCCTGCCCCAGTCTGGGAAGCATCAACCCTGACAGCTATGGGTTTGAATTTCAACATAATTGTTGAATTAAATTTTGTCCAATCAGTAGGCTTGAATCAACAAGATTGAATTTGCACCATTCACAGAGCTGTTGCTCTGTATAAGCATCAGTCTTCTCATACTTATTTATTTTATCTAGGAGGGTTATCTCTTGCACACTGTAACCCTCTTCCCCAGTACTGAATCATAGGTCCTATTTAAATAAAACCTCATCCCCATCCTTTAAATCTACTTGTGATTTGTTTTTCAGGTAGTGTGGGTTGGGAGGGACCTTTAAATCTACTTTGAATTCTTATCCTTAATAGTTTGCACAGAGTGGCCACCCTAAAAAGAGCTATGAACAGTAAAGGCTGTTAGTTATCAAGAGCTTCATAGACAGATGACAAAGGTCAGTGAAAGAGACTACACATAATCAGCTAATAGCATCTGGTATTAACTAATGTTATTCAGCAACCATCAGCTCTAGCACTAAGAGCAAGATAGGGCCATCCTCAGAACTGTACTTTTCCAATTAATCATGTCTATCTGAATCAAGCAAAGGAACCCTCAACTCATTGAGGACATTGTTCTCTATTTATCTCTGATCTTTCAAGTATGGCAGTTGCTCTTAATCCTGCCATTCATAATTCAGTGAGTGCTTCTTTAAAGAAAATAGAATGATTTACAAGAACATAAAGAGCTTCCCCACCTGGACTGACTTTATAATAGCCTAAAATGGCAATTTTCTCCAAAATTTTCAAATTACATCATGACAAATTCAGAACCTTTATGTTAATTTTGAATCACATTAACTCATGAATATGCTGGCTCATCCAATGAGTACCATATTATTATCAGAAGCTACTCCAGTCGGCCTGTGTTCATTTCCTATGATTGCTGTCACAAAGCACTGTAGACTGCATGGCAGTAGTTTAGTGTTGCATAGTTCTCAAAGCTGGAAATTTGAAATGAAAGTGTTACAGGACTGCTTCCCCGTAAACCTGTGCTTCCTTCTAGCTTCTACTGTTGCCAGCAATCTTTGAAGCTGCTTTATTTTTTCTTATTACAACTTTGCATTGGCCGAGACTTCCTTCTCATTAGAATTGATTAAAATTTTTAAAATTAGGCACTTCCTTAAAGCATTTACTCAGACTAAAGTCCTATATCATTAAATTTCCCCTAAACTGCATAATTACAACCCCAACTGTACATTCTAACACCCTGTTCCTGAGATGCTCTGTGATTCAGTGGTGTACATTTTCTCAGTCCATGGAATCGCAGTCTGAAATTCTACCTACTCTGTGAGTCAAGTTGGGAGGTCTGAGACCTTTGAGGAAAGATGATCTGAGTCCCTCCATGCCCTAGACCAACAAGAGCATTCCTTTGAGCGGTTTTGCTTATCAGAGCTGATGGTGCTTGAGTCTGCTTCTCCCAGCTGCAGCTGTTCCACGAAGGTGCCAGCCACACCTAAAGTACAGTGTTGAAAGAGGTTCAGACACATATCCAGTAGGCAAAAACCAGCTCTCCATTTCTCCCTCTAGGTAGTTGGCTGTCAAGGATGAGCAAGCCCTTTTACTGATGCCTCAGTCACCATCATTTCTTACTTTCATTATTCTTTTATATCTGGGGAGTTATTAAATTTCCACTTGTTTTGAGAAGGAAGAAGCACCTGTATCTCCATAAAAGAAACTATTCCAAAGGACAGTATTGAGCTATTCTAAGTGCTCTCTTAAATGGGAAGAGAATAAAGATTTTGAGAAATAAATTGAAATGTTCAATTTATGAACATTGTACATTGAATGTCCAATTAAAGACATAAATTGTATGTATATGATATCATGACATGAGTTGTTTTGCTTCAGAGTGACTGCTAACTTGAAAATGTTTAATTTATCCAAGAAATTGAGTTATATGGTGCAGTTCACTTTGCTCTTTTAGAAAAATCAATATATTTTGCCATATTTCAAATTTTTTATGGTAAATTGGGTTTATTATTGTCAGATTTCATCAAAACATTATTATTATTGACTGGAATAGCAATGTTTTTTTATAGTCCCAAAATCATTATTTAAAAATCCCTCCAGGTAAAATAATGTTAACATTGAAAATTAATTTCTTTCATTCCTAGGTGCTTTTCCCCAATAAAATAACTCTTTTACAATGTAATTTTTAATGACTGTGATAATATCAGGATGACAGCTGACAACAATTATTTTGTAGCACAAAAGACAATATTAAAACATTTTAAATTCTGGTCAAAACTTTGACTCTGATGACCTTTTTCCTTTTACTACTTTGTTAGTTCCTCATTCTCAGACACAAAGTTTAGAATCATATTAACTTTAGCCCAAGTGCTTGGAAAGATTTGAGGGAGGTTTCTCTGACTTTCCTGTTTGTCACCTTAGTTGATAAAATAACTCAGATGTATTTATTCCTCAAGAAGTTGTGCTGGTAGTAAAGGAGTAGTCTACCAAAATCAGTTGAAAACATCTCTGCTTAAAAGTGCTCCTTAACGTTGTAGCACAGATTGACTGTTTAGGTCCCTCAAAAAGGACTAGAGTTCCCATTTGATCTAGCAATTTCCCTTCTATATAGATGGAAAAATTAGAAGAATCATATCATAGAGACGTATTTGTACCCATATTTATAGCAGCTCACTTTGTGGTAGCTAAATCTTGGAAATAGCCCAAGTGCCCATTAAATGGGAACTAGATTAAGAATATACGGGTTCTTGCCGGGCATGGTGGCTCATGCCTGTAATCCCAGCACTTGGGAGGTAGAGACAAGAGGATTGCTGAGTTTGGGGCTTGCCTGGGCTACATAGTGAGCTCAGGGTCAGCCTGAACTACAAAGCGAGACCCTGTCTCAAAAAAAAAAAGAATATATGGGTTCTTTAAATATAAAATGTAGTATTACCCATAAATAATGATAAATTTGAGTCATTTATACTCAAATGGATGTACCTTGAGGACATACTCATAAGTGGAATAAATAGGACACAGATGTGTAAATACTGTATCTTTTCCCAAGTATGTGAAATTGAAGGTGTAAATGAATTTCAAAATGTATGATTGGTACTGTGAAAAAGAAAGAAAATATTCAGTACAAAAAGGGAATGAGGGTAGGGGAAAATAAAGAAGGTAAATAAAAAATTAGATGGTTAAAAAAGGAAACAAAACATAAATATTGAGAGTGGGGTTGTAGGGAGGAAAGAGGAATAGGAAAAAATGAGAACCAAGAAGTGTAGTGTACAAGTACAAATTCCAAATGGCAAATGTGATTATAATGTACATATAAAATGTACCAATAAAATAAGATAAATTCAGTTATGTTAAATTTGGATTTTGTACATGAACTTAGTGAAATAACTGCTACATACTGAGATATTATTTTCATTATTATTATTATTATTATTATTTTAAAGGTTTTTTAAAAAGAACTACATTAGATAGTTATGTTAGATAGATGCACAGCAATATGCAGAGGAAGATACAAACATTTATCATATTCTCTGACACATGTGTAAACCTCCCTCATTAACAGCATTTCCCACCAGAGTGACACATTTGTAAAAATTGGTGAACCTTAATAACATAATCACTCACAGTCCATAGTTTACAATATGACCCACTCCTGGAGTTGTGTATTCTGTGGGTTTCTATTTCTTCAAACCCATTCAAGGACATTTTTTACCAAGTGTAGTGAGTAGCATTTCCAGTACCCTGAAGATCCTCTAAGCTCTACCTATTTCTCCCCGTGCCACTTCCAACCTGAATTATTTCAGAACACTTTTAGATAATTTAGATATATAGAGTACACTTACAATCTAGAAAGGTGGGAGACATGTTTTGTCTCTGCACTCAATGATCTCATTATTCTGGAATGTGTTTTCAGTCTTGGTGAAATCCAATTCTGAAGACAGAGAAACACATTTCTCTGATGTTTTCAACTCACTCTTTGTTCATAGAGAGTATTTATTTGTATCTATTCTTTTCAATCAGACATTGTACAAAGAAAATCAAATAGGATCAACTGAAAGCTACTTTTCTGCTGTACTCTGATGCCAGTGAAAACTGAACCCTTGTTCTCTGGTGAAAACTATTGGATAGGAATTTTGATCATGTATCTTGTGTACTTCTTGAACTGAGCTGCATGCATGCATTGGCCTCAAAGTAACAGAATCTTTAGCTATTTCTCCCACATATTATATCATGTTCTTATAACTAAAATTTTCTTTATTTGGAAGGCATTCTGATTTAGTCTATATAATTTCAAGAATTAGAATTGAAGTGTCTCCTTATTAAAGTATTATTCATAATTAATTCATTTTCAAGATTTTCAATGAAAGAATAATAGAAATAGTACTTTTATCTTTCTAAAAACATGTTAATTTGTTTTCATGTTTTGATTGACACTTTAGTGTTTCACAGGTATAACATTCCATTATATCTGTAGAATAAAGCATTCAATGACCCAGATACACCCCAATAAGTACATCCAGTGTTGAAAAGTCACTGGATTAGTCATAAAGGGTGCTTAATATTTGTTTTACTACTTATAAGCTGTGGAATTATTGAAAACTTACTTAAATTCTCAGATTCCCATTTTTGTCTTCTAAAATGCAGGGTTAGTAACTTTGCAAGGTTGCATCATTTGAAAGCTTACAGAAAACGTATAGAGTGTTAGTAAAGAGGTTGATATAAGTACTGATTACATGGTAGTATTGGACTTATGTGAAAGCATTAGTAAATATTTGTTAGGCAGTTTGTGAGGTAGGTCAGCCTTATGATCTTTACCTCCTGGTGTGAATGTCTTTATTACCTTAGTTCTGATGAATACAAATTGTTCTGTCACAGTCTCTTCAGTTACTTGCCACGAGGATACCCACGAGAGGGCCTATGTGTCACTGAACAAAGCCTGGCAGCACTGAGTGAATGAATGCAAGTGACACAGTGTCCCTTCCCACACGAGCCTTCAGATGTGTCTGCAGCTCTGCTGATGACAAGGAAATCTCATGCAAGACACTGAATCAGAAACAGCCAGCTATGCTGTGCCCAGATTTCTGATCCACAAACCTATGGGATAAATCTTGTTGTGCTAAGATTCTAAATGTTAAGGTAATTTGTTAAATGATATTAGATGACTGACATATCACAATAAGGATAGCAGCTGAATTTTAAAAAGAAGGGAAATATTTCTTGTCTATTTTATGAAAGTTGTGTCATCAATTCAAATAATAAACTCATATGTTGGATGTATACTGGTGTATGAGGTGATGGAGGGAGAGCATGAAGTACCTGTGAAGGCCTATAATAGGCTGAGTCTGGTTTTCTGAAAATAGACATGAATCTCAAGTTGAGTCCATGAAGCACTAGTTAGCTTTTTGAAATACTCTGAGAAATGTGGGTAATATGGTTTCCTAAGCTTGGAAAACAATACCTTTTTCCATCGTTGAAAATTCATGAGCAGACTACCCTACAGCTCTATAAATACCATGGCTTTTAGCTTTTGGTTAATAGCTTTGGTCTGAATGCATCCTCCTGAATTCATGGGATACAGATGCAAACCCCAGCATAACACTTAGGGAGGTTGGGCCTTTGGGGAAGCATATAGATCATGAGCAAAGTGATGGAAAAGGGACTTTAAAAAAAAGAGTTGGAGAAAAAAATATAGACCTTTTGCAGATGGGGAAAGGAAGAAGAGTTGGTGGGAGCAAGAAAGAGGAATGGGAGAAGAAGGAGACAAAGACAGTGGAGGTGGCTATGCACTTGTACAAACTCCTGACAAATGTAGCCTTTATGTACTGCAAGCATGTATTTAAAAAATGTAAAATAAAATAGAACAGAAGTTACCACAAATAAAAGTTCTTGCACACTTGGCTGGTCCAGTGTCGCCCTGTTCCTTTCTGGAGGTAAAAGGGTGCAGCAAGGAAGGGCCTCATCAGACACTAACTTTCATTCCTGGACTACAGAGTCCCATTCATTGTGAAATGAATTCCTGTTCTTCATAAATTCTCCATCTCAGGCATTCTATTTCAGCACAAAATGGAATAAAATAAACTACACTGGGGTGAAACATCCTGCCACATACACCTGCAAATCACAGGTTGTGCTGATCTACAAGAGCTGAACTGGCTGCCTCCGGGCAGTCTGGACTGCGCTCCTCAGCAGTTACTGCCTTGTGTTTAACCTGCTCAGGGCTCCAGGCTGGAGGGCGTCACCCCGACCCCGACCCCTCCCCCACCCCCTCCCCGCCAGCAATTTTTTTTTAATAAAATCACTAGAATTCGGTGTTTTAATCACCAGATGGTAAGAGCTGAACAAGTTCTAATCTGACAACACAGAAGAAAGTGTTCCCGGTCTCATTCTGTTGATTCCATTTGATCATTTTTGTCTGATTTATTGAAATGTTTGTTGCTTGACCCCAATACTTCTTTCACTTTTTAAAAAAGGACTTATTATCACGTCCCCCCCCACACACATTTTTTCCCATTTAAAATTTCTGGCTAAGTACAATTTTAGTTTTCTATGGAGTACTTTCTTTCATTATGACTTCAGCATTTCTTCTAAATATTGTATAATATTTTTGCAACATATTGAAAAAATTCTTTGGAGATGTTTACACTTCCCTTAAGTACCATTTTCAACAGCATATGGAAGTTACTATGACAACTACCTTTAAAATTAAAAAGTGAAATTAAAAGTTTTCCATTATTGAAAGGACTGTCTGACACAAAATTTAAAATGGTGAGGTTTTAACGTAAGCTATGTCTAAATGTGTACATTTATTTTTATTGAGAGACGATTTTAGAAATAACTGTTGGAAATGCTTTGCCCCTAACATTTCTATCAATGTCACCTACACAAATATCACTGTCCAAAATTTTTTTATGAACAATTCTACAAGTTATACATTTTATGAAGTGTAGTTGGTTAACAAATTCTGAGTATTATCAAAAGAAGCAGCAGCGGCAGCAGCAATTATTGCATGCTTGTTTACTGTGTGCTCCACCAGCCGTTTTATGCTTATACTTTTAAAATATATAACATTTTGTAGGATAGTTGTAGGAAATTTAATTGCACAGTTGTGTATTTATGATTGTGTAACTTTATATACATGGATGATCTTTCCTTTCACAAAAAACCTACACAGTGTTCATGATATTCTGTATTTTATAAGTCAAGAAACTGAGGCTCGTGAAATAATTTAAAGTGATAAAAATATGTTGGTTTACTCTAAAGTTGTGCTCCTGATAATTATATTATTTTAAGACAATTTTGTAAACTATATTTTAAAATTTTCCATTTCTTGCAATTCAGAAACAAGTGTTCATGGCTGAGTGATATGACAGTAGCAATTAGGGAGAGAGTTAAGGAAATACAGTCTCCACCTCCCTGGGTGTACCCAGGGCTAGCTCCTTTTCCTGGCTTACTAGTTTGGTGGAGCTGGATAGGGCCTGGGTCTCCTTAAATTCAGGATAGGTTTGGTAGGCAGGAAATGCAGCAGACCAAGAGAAGGGGAATTTTGTTTCTACTTCATACTAGAGCTGTATTGCCTAACATGACAGCCAGTAACTTCCTTCCACTTCTGAGCACTTGACTGTAGTTAGACCAAAATGATGTACTGTGTATATTTCATTACGACTTAACATGGACAAACTGTCAAATCAGAACTAGATTATATGTTGAAATAATATCTTTTATATATTAGGTTAGATAAAGTATTGCTGTAATTTCTTTTCCTTTTTCCATTTTGTTTGATGTAGCTACTACAAAATTTAAAATTATATGTGTCACCTACATTTGTGGTATTCATAGTTGTTTTTTGTTTTGTTTTGTTTTTTTAAGTTTTTTTGGATGACATTGTCCTCTGTGGTAGAAAGCAGAAAGACAAATGGGAGACAGTTGTAGTTTTGTCAAACTCAGACCCTAAACTTTGAAGACAGATGATATCAAGCACCATTTAATTTTCTAAAATAGAGTAAACCAATTCAACTACCTCTAATGTGTCGCTTAAAACGACATAATGACAGTTTTAATGTGTTTTCATAAGAAAAAGAATATTCTCATTCATGGTGCATGCAGCCTCGAACAAAGCTTCTGCGGACAAGGCAATTTCAGTTTTTGGTGACTAGCAGTATGCCTTAGCCTTCATTTTATGTCAGTCTCATTCTTCTGAGCCAAAAGTGGGGGAAGAACTGACATCTCACCTTCTGCTGTGGTCTAGGCACGGGCTGAGTGCATTATCTCAGGGTTCTTGTGTTGGGAGCTTGGTCCTACTGTAGCAGTATTGAGAGGTTGCAAGACATTTTTTTAATTGAATTCTTTATTGGTACATTTTACCTACACCTCAAAATCACATTCAACATTGGGAAACTTGTACCAGTACATGACATGAGTTAATTTTCATTTTTACCCATATCTCTACCCACCCTACAACTCCCCACACCCTCTATACTTATGCTTTCTTTTATAAAAATATCATATTTATTCTTTCCCATGATTACATTCCCCTACACATCTCCCTTTGAATGTTTCCTATTTCACAAAATCTATCAGATATTTACAAACTCATTTACATCTACAGGTTCTTATACCACAGAAAATATTTGGAATCTACATGTCTGTTACCTGTTTATTTCACTTATTAGTGTGTCTTCAAGGCATGTCCATTTGAGTATTAATAACTCAAACTTATCATTCTTTATGATAGAATAATACTCCATTTTATTTTTAAAAATCCCACATCTTTATCCATTCTCCAGTTGATGGGCATTTGTGTTGTTTCCAAGACTTCAGCTATCAGAAACTGGGCTGCTATGAACATGGGTGCACATATGTCTCTGTGATATGATTCTTTTCATTTTTTAGATTATATTCCTAGCAGGGGAATAGCAGGGTCAAATGGGACCTCTATTCCTAGTGATGTTGAGCATTTCTGCACTAGAAGATCCAGAAATGACTCCAGATGCACTAAGCCACCTTATCTTTGACAAGGGAGCCAAACATCCTCAGTTGAGGAAAAATAGCCTCTTTAACAAGTGATGCTGGAAAAACTGGGCTTTAACCTGTGAGACTTTTGGGAGGTTGTTGGATCACTGGGGGAATACTAGAGATTAATACAGTTCTTAGGGGACTTTAATACCACTCAGGCTTCCTATCTTGCCAAATGAGCTTTGTCTTTTGCACATCCCATCTGTCATGAGGTCTTCATTGAAGCTGAGATGCTGCCAGTATCATGGCCCCAAATCTGCAGAAATGAATTAAATAAGCTTCCTTTCTTTACAGAGCAACTGGCCTCAGGTATTTTATTAAACAGACTAATATACCTTCCTTTGTAATTTTCTACCCAAGGCTTAACTGCTAATAGGGTTACACACAACGTACCTCCCTCAAAAAAATGGCTCATTCAGGCATTTTTCCATAACCACTTATTGCATCTCATTTATCTTGATGAGTCTATCACCCATGTTTTAAATAAATGTACATTATGCAGTTTACAAGTGTGATATCAAAGTAGTTGATAGTGCTGTTCAAATATTCTGTGTCTTCACTAATGGTTCATATATGTACTTGCATAACCAAGGGAGAGTTCTAAAATCTTTAATTGTGGTTCAAAAATGTTATTTGCCTTCTGAATCTTTCAATTTTTGTCTCACATTTGCAAGGCTATTGTTTCTCTAGCACATTTTTTGCACCTTGTAACTTCAATACATTTGTGTTTTTGTATCTAAATTGCATTTCTTGTAAACAGTATTGATTGGTACTCTCTTATCTCTCCAATAGTCTCTACCTTTTAATTGAGAGTGTTCAATGGAGTGATATTTAATGCATTCTAAGCATGAAAGTATTGAGGTCTGCTTTTGTCTGAAAAAGTATTTCATTTAATTTCAATCTTAAAGGGGAATTTTGACACAACTGAAATATATATTTATAGTGTTTTTTTTCTGATTTTGAAGATGCCATTTCCTTAGCTTCTGAAGTTTGTAATCTGTTATAGTTAACGATAATTTGAATTATTGTTCTCCAGTGTGCATCATGTGTTTTTATCATCATCACAATCAATATTTCTCTTTATCTTTGCTTTTTAGTAGTTTGACAATAACAAGCCCAGGAGTGGTTTTCTTCCTATTTGTTCTGCTGTACCAGTAATTATCTTATCGCCTCTCAGCTCCAAATCCTTCTTTGCTAATTTTTTTCTATATTAGAGCTGGGATCTGTAGGTACTTATACTTTATCTGCTGTCATGATATCACACTTTTCTTTCCTCTCATCCTAAGGCAGTCTATTTTCCATGCAGCTGCAAGCAAGGCAATATGTGGGGGCTGGTGTAATTAAATCAGAGAAGTGGCCCGAGTGCTCCGGTGTAGCTCCTCATGTTTCTGTAAGACTTTTTCTGGCACAAATGAGGCAGATTTCACAATTGACCCGTGGCTTTGCCTGAGGAACTTACCCATGTCCCAGGAACAGTATTCTCTGTTTTCTGCAAAAATGTTCCCTCTGTTGAGTCTCTTTGTCACCACAGTGGTGGTACCGATCATTTGAGTAAGCACTGGACTCACTCTCTGGCAAGCTTCTTTCACTGCCATTCCAATGCAGTCATGTCCTCTACCAAGTTTCTTTGCTGTCAGTATCTACAGTTCCTCATGGAAGTCACACTCTATTATGAGTGTCTGGTTCTTAGGCACTCAGCCTCTTCAGAGAACCTAATCTTACCGTTTGGAGGGCTCTTTGATTTCCTACTTTCCCTCTTGCTCATTTTTGCCTAGTTCTTTAGTAGTTGCTTCCTATATAGTAGTTGCATTCTTCTATAGCTCTTAGGTTTCTTTTTCATCTCTTTCAGTAAATATCTTCAAATTAATACTCTATACCGAGCTCTCTCTCTCTTAGTTACTAGTTTGATTTCCTTCTCTTGACTATGCTCTGACTGATAAATTAGCATTTGTTGAACTTTTTCTGTCACTTTATGTCTTTCCCCAAATTTGAGGAAATGATTATCATCCTTTATCTTTCGTCTGGGGTTTGTTCTGGACCATTCTCTCTTTTATCTCTCTGAAATAACAATTACACATGAAATAGAATTTTTGATATTGCTATAGAAGTCCTCTTGGCTTCCTTTTATTATTTTCCTTATATTCTTTGTACTGGATAATGTGAGTGGTTAATCTTCAAGTTTGTTCATTTTTTTCCTGCCATCTCCTTTTGTTTTGCCTTTGAGATAGACTCTTACTAGGTAGTTAAGGCTGGCCCGGAACTCTTTATGTAGCCAAGATTGGTCTTAAATTCACAGCTATCCTCCTGCATGCTTCTTTCATCTCCTTTTAGTTGTAAAGCACAAATAGTGAAATTGTATTTTGGATGTTGTATTTTTAATTATGAAATTCTCATTTAGCCATGTTGTAAATAATGTTGATATCTTTAGCAGTAATTTTGATATTTTCTTTCAATATACAGTTTCCTTTATGATTGAACTTAGGTATAATAACTACTTTAAAATACTTGTTTTCTAATATATCATTTGAATGACATCCAAAATGATTTTGATTGATTTCAAGACTAAGAACCATCTTCTATTTCTTCATACAATGAGCAACGTGTGTGATATAAATCTTAGACAATGTTATGTTTATGATGACATTGGAGTTTATCCTTTTACTCTGAAGAAAAGTATTTTATTGAATTTCATCTTCCAAGTTACTGACTTACTAGAGAACTGTAATGGTTAATTTTATGTGTAAGCTTGATAGGAAAAGAGATACCACATTGCTTATACAACAATTCTTCTGAGTATGTCTGTGAGGGCATTTCTAGAACAGTTTGGCATTTGGATTGTGAGTGAGTAAACCAGCATATCCTTGCACCACCGTGGGCAGACACCCTACAAGCTATTGAGGGTCAAACAAAAAGTTATAAGAGCAAACTCTCTTCTTCTTCAGTTGGAATGTAAATTTTCTCCCACTCTTGCACTTCAAAGTTGCTGGTTCTTGAGCATGCAAGCTGGGCCCTACTCAGTGTCACATTCTCCTACCTCCTCATTCTCAGGCCTTTTCCCTTCCACTGGAATTTAGACCAATAGTTCCCCGGAATCATGTCTTTAGTCCTGGACTCAAATGGACTGCTTGTGTATATAGGGGCAGGGGCTACAGGGTAGGTAAAAGAAGGGAAAATGAGGATTAAGTCATGCCATATACTGATACAAGTTCTCAATGTTGAACATAATCATGATGTGTGTATATAATGTACCAATAAATAAAGTCAGTCAAAACTGCACTGCTAATTTTCCTAGATCTATATCTTATACATAATGTATTATGGTACTTCTCTGGCTTTATAATTGCATACCAATTCCTGTAATAAACCTCATTTTATGTGCCTGCGTATATTGTATTAGTTACATTTCTCATGAGAACCCTTATGCAAATAACTCTGATAGCTCATATCAGTTATACAAATAAATCTCATATCTTAGCTTAAATATCAGTTTAAATCTTTCAAACCTGAATGAACTCCTTGGAGTCTCCTAGTGCATATGCAACTAGGACTCAGACATAGGTTTCGATAATTTTTATATAGAATTTGGGGGTCTTGTGGAAGAGGGAATTTTAATGCTATCTTAACCCTATCTTTGGTGAGATAGGGTTCTTAAACTTTCAGATTGATTCAAAATATGTTCTGTGGAAATCTTCTAAATCTAAACATTTGCTTGCACTAAAGATGGCCTTTGGCAGGTATTATATACTGGTCCTCTCTTCTTTTCTCAGAAGTGGACTGTTACTAAATTAAGTGACATTTGAGAAATCTAGCCTTTCTAAAGTAAAAACCACTGAATCATCTCAGAGGCAAAATGATATGAGCCTATACTAAAAAGAAAATATTTTTTATTTTAGCAGGCTTTGACTAAGATTTTGGAAATAAAAGGTCCTCAGATTGAATTGAGTATTGATAGGTTCTTTAATGCTTTATGGGTGGCTGGGTTTTTTCAAACATAAGAAGAAACCCAACAACCACATTCATCATATTTTTACTATTCTTTGGGTTGTTTAGATCATTACATTAATTGCCTTTGTGTAGGTTAGCGTACCATTGTAGAAAGATGAAGACCAGATGTGTGTTCCTCAAACCATTATGTGTTCAGTATGTATGTATGAAGATGCTTTCTTTGATTAATGTAGATCCTATGGAGGGGACATGTAACACACATATAAACTTTTCAGGTCTTGCTTTAAGTCACTTTCTTCTAAAACTATATACCTTTCTGAATAGCTATTCTAAGTTTTCCTGAATACCTATTTCTCAGGGTCTCTTGTGACATGACATATTTTCTGAGGACAACGCATACTACTGCCTTGTTTTGTGAAAAAATAATTTCTTATTGTCAGCCTTAATTATTCCAGCAAATTTTAGAACTTTCCAAGGTAATATTTTAGTTCTTTTATCCATTGAAAACACATAAGCAATCTCCAATGATTTAACCATTGGATAAACCAAAGTGATTTAAATGAATTATAGGCTGAAATCGCAAATCAATGCCTCCTAACTCTCTGAGAAAGGTCATCAGATGCCTCTTGCTGGTTGCAATCAACCAAAGCTACCTTATATTATTTATCAGGTCTAAACGAATTTTTATTGAGTTAGTCATAATTTTCTGTCAAGAACCTTTCACCTTTCTTATGGTGATGTCTTTCCTTCATTTTTAGGAGAGTTCTTCATCTTTTATAACTCATCCTACCTGATTTTAGAGATATTTATAATCATATGCTAACATAATATACCAGTCTCAAATTTGGGTATAAATCTTAGATTTAATGATACTTAGGGTCTATACTTTGGACACAAAAATTGGTTAAAAAGTTAGTGTATAACCCATTCGAGATCAATCTGAGTTCTTATTGTAACTAAGAGGGAACTTTCTATATATTTTTGGATCATTAAACTGAAACTATATAAATTTGAAGTGTCTGAAGTTTTTCCATACTACTCAGACTTAAACAATAACAGTCTAGGTTATTGAGACTCAGATTTAATTGCACTTAAAAAATTCTGTGTGTCAAAGAGGAAGTGGCTTAGTGTTTCTGGATCTTCTAATGTATTCCACTGATCTTTAGGTCTGTTACTTTTGCCAGTATCATGCAGTTTTTATCACAGTGGCTTTACAGTAAAGTTTCAAGTTGGGGATCTTAATACCCCCCAATGTGTGATCATGATGTGTATATACAGTGTACCAAGAAAGATAAAAATAATTTTTTTTAGAAAAAGACCTCCATGTGACAGAAACCAATAAGCAGTTTATGTTTCTTGCTTTGCTTTTGTAATTTTGTTAGCCAAGTTTTCCATTGCTGGGAGAAAATATCTGATACTGACAACTTAAAAAAAGACGATTAATTAGGACTATAGTTTCAACGTATCCAGTCCATGGTTTCTGGCTGCAAGACAGAAACATCATTGTAGAGGATTGTGGGACAATAAAACATTTCATTATGGAACACTAGAAACAGAGCAGAGGAAGGGTTCAGAGACAAGAGCAAGTACCCAAGGTCACACCTGCATGACTTATGCAGACACACCAAGAAGTATACTCTACTAAGGCTCTGGTTACATCCAAGCTAGGAAAATGCACAATCAAACTGAACTGCCCAGCAATTAGTCAAATCAGCAAAGCTATCATATTCAATAATTTTGACATATGAATATAGTAATTTACTTTGGTTCAATCTAATGTCTTGAGGTGGTTTCTGTCACTGTATTAAAATATTTGGGAATATGGTATTAAAATAAGGGTAAACATAAAAACAAATGGAGTAGAACTGAAAGGCTAAACCAAATCTAAATATCTATGGTCCATTGATTTTAGCAAAGCCTGTCCATTTGATAGTATAATATTTAACAATTGGTTTTGACACAACTGATTTTCACATGCAAAGAAATGCAGTTGGAACCCTATTTCCCATCATGTACAAAAAATTAACTTAAAATGGAACAGTGAGCTGAATTTAAGTTCTTAAACCGTAACAACCTAGAAAAAAATATAGCATCAGAGCTTTATGACATTGAGTTTTATAATGAGTTCTTACATATAACAAAAGAAAAGTAGATATGGTAAATTCCATAAAGTGGTGCAGGTTTTGTGCAAAATGGTTTGGTGATTCCTTACAAAGCTAAATATGGTATTGTAGGTGACTAAACATTTCATTCCTAACTATATGTACAAAATAATTTAAAACAAATTTAGTCTGAGAGTTCTACATCAATATTCATTGCATTTTATTCAGAATGACTAAAGGTAGAAAAGAAGTATTGGTCAATGAATGAATGGATAAACAATATGAGGCATACATACCCTTTTTTCTAGTACCATATTATTCAGTCATAAAAAGGAGGTTCTGATATATGCCATATCATGATTTAACTTTGAAAATATATGGTACATGAAATAAACCAAAGATTTCCCTTATAAAATGTACCCATAATGAGGATATTATAACAGATGGGAAGCAAATAAGAAGAACACCACTGTAAACAGAGAAGTAACTACACTTTGTTCTCTTCTCCTCAATGGTCCCTCTGGTTTAGCTTCAGCCAGAAAAATTACCAAAGTTCTTCTAATTCACTAAGCTAAATAACTGAAAACATTGTATTGTCCTGGACACCTTAAACTAGATCAAAGCAGGTTATCTATTTACCTATGAGCACTCATGGACCTTTGGTCTATTGGATGTCATTGAAATTGCTGTATTTTAAAATTGACAAATGTTTAGAAGTTAAAACTGCAACTGCACACATTGCTTGCAATTTTATGTTCTTTGCAAATTGTCATGCTTATTTCTGGAAATCAAGGGATCTCAGTTTAGAATCTCATTTTTCTTTCTTTCATCTTCTTAGTATTCCAACCTTATTCTAAACTAGGCTCTATCTTCTAAAGAAAAGCTTCAAAGATATTACTCAGATTCAATTTCTTTCTTCTTTGCTAATTCAGAGTGTATGAGCTATTTATGTAGCATTTCATTTTAAACATGGTATTGCATTATATTCTTTCAAATTTTGGTGGTGACAAAAGCCCCTGGTGGAGGAATTTTAAACTGGCTGTCTTTCACTGCATCAGTTTAAAGTAAATCATGCACCTCTCTGAATTTTAGTTCTTATTGACGAAATTGAAATGATTCTGTAAGCATTTACATTTCTGGGCAATTGAAATGGCTAAATGAGGTTATAGAATATCAACAAGGCTTCATAGAGAAAAAGGTGTAACTTTGGGAATGAATAATACTGATAAGAGAAAGGGGTTAAAGATATTTCATTATTTGATTAACTGCATTTTTAAGCAAAGAGTAAGTTGGGGTATTTTTAGGTCAGATTTTATTCCTAACTACTATTCTTTCTTATTTAAGGAAGCAGAAGTAGTGTGAGCCCCATGTTAAAAGTTAATGACACAATACAATGCCGGATGTGGTGGCTCATGCCTGTCATCCCAGCGCTCAGGAGGCAGAGAGAGGAGGATTGCTGAGTTTGCGGCGGCTTGCCTGGGCACCATAGTGAGCTCAGGGCCAGCCTGAACTACAAAGCGAGACCCTGTCTCAAAAAGCAAAAAAAGAAAAAGAAAAAGAAAAGTCAATGACACATTGTCAAGGGAGGTTGTCCTGTGTGGATATTAGGAACTAAGCCAGGAAAACCGAAGGAGCTTGAAGTAACTCCTGATATTCAAATAGACAGAGAAAGATTGGATATTGGAAATGCAGGCTCATCTACTGGAAAAATACTCAGGAATTCTATATAGTGAGATAAAATCCCTTACATAAGATAATTAAAGAAATGCTGACCTTATGCTCAACATTTGTTATCTCTTGAATGGAGCCAGGATTTCTGCCAATTCATAAAAGCACTTTCCAGGCAGTTCTATACAAAATATAACTTCTGTGTTGGGGAGACCGATCTGACTTTTTTAAAGGTATCCCACAAAAGAGGAGAAATTAAAGAAATAGAGGGTAGGCCTGTCCAGTGTACAATTTTTCCAACCAGCACTCAACAGCTGAGTAGGTTGGAGATATGCAACAGTGAACCCAAAGTGGTAAGTAGGTACAGTACTACATTATGTAGATGAGGGTACTGGTGAGAGTTGTTGAATGAAATAATCACACAGTTATACCCAAGTGGAGAAGGAATAAGTCACATGAAGCCTACAGAAGTGGGTAAGAGGGGTAAAATAAAAGTACTTGGTTGTCTGTGTGATGTTAAGCAACACAGAATCATGGAAATAGATTGGAGAGGAGAACTGAATGGAGAGGAGACATGATTAAAAGTCTGCTATTTCAAGTGAATTGATTTAGAGCCATTTAGAAAACGGCTTTTGCTAAAAACAACAATGTAGTTGACTGAAGTCAAGTACAGATATACAACTTCAAGGCTGAGAGTGCTAAAGAAAGTAGTGGCCTTGGTACTGTATTCTCCAGCTGGAATTTTATTTAACCAAAATGGCGATTCCATGGGAAGTAGATGAAATTCTAAACCAGGTGCTCCACACTCCAAGGAATTTAAAATGTACCCAGGAAAACGGTAAAGAAACAATGATTTGTTATCACAAAATCTTGGAATATGGATACGATAGACTTATCCAAAGTCATGCACATCCTGGTCCCTGGGACCTATGACTATGATACCTTACATAGCTTAAAAAAAAAAAGGACCTTGCAGGTGTGACTAAATGAAAGGTTTTGAGATGGAAAGATTATCCTAAGTTATCCATATATGGCCCATGTAATAACAAGACTCCTAATAAGAGAAAGGTGAGTCAGTCACAGACAAAGGGAGGAAACATAAGCAGAGGTCAGGGTGGTGTGGAGCCATAAACAGAAGACAGCAGGTGTTTTCTGTGGAAAAAACAAGGAAAAGATTCTTCCTGAACCATCTAGAGGGAATGTAGCAATGAAATGTTAATTTTAGGATTTCTGACCTTCACAACTCTAATACATTTGTATTAAGTACTAGTTTGTTGTAATTTGTTCCAACATCCATGGAGATCATAAAGGATTGGTTTTGTTTAAACTCACATAGGGAGTGATAAATGCCTTTGCAGAGACTGCTGCCGCTGTTGGTGTAAGATAGATGCCCAGGTGTAGAGGGGGCATCTAAGTGGAAAGGAGGCCCAGGAGGAGGATGGTCAGCATTGCTCCGTGGATGGATGTCAAGGACGGGGCTCCTCAGAGTGAAGTGTGATTGTATGGGAACTACTCGGCTCTGGGTCCAAAAGCTTTTATGATGCATTCTTACAATTAAATCTTTATCTCAATTTCCATGACCCCTCAGGGTTCTCCCTCCTGCCTCTCAGCCTTGCTTTTTCTCTCTCTTTATTATGCTTAAATAAAGAATGTATTACTCGGGCCGGAGGGTTAGCTCAATGGTTCCAGCGCCTGCCTGGCAAGCACAAGATCCTGAGTTCGATCCCCGGTAACCACAAACAATGTTGGGCGTGATGACTCACGCCCACCAACAATCAATACCAACAATCAATACCACATACTACAGTGCCGGGCGTGGTCTCTCACGCCTGTAATCCCAGCACTCGGGAGGCAGAAACAGGAGGATTGCTGAGTTTGAAGCTTGCCTGGGCTACATAGTGAGCTCAGTGTAAGCCTGAACTACAAAACAAGACCCTGTCTAAAAAAAAAAAAAAAGAATGTATTACTCTCATAGAAATCATCTCTTTTGGACCAGAGATTTAGCTCAGTAGTTTCGGCACCTGCCTCTCAAGCACAAGGTCCTAAATTCCATCCTGACAACCACATACAACAATGCTGGGCATAGTGACTCACGCCCACCAGCAATCAGTACCGCATACCACAGTGCCAGGTGTGGTGGTTTACTTCTGTAATCCCAGCATTTGGGAGGCAGAGGCAGGAGGATTGCTGAGTTTGAGGCTTGCCTGGGCTACATAGTAAACTCAGAGCCAGCCTGAACTACAAAGTGAGACCCTGTCTCAAAACAAAACAAAACAAAAAATGTTATCTCTTTGAATCCCTTGGATGGGCTTGAATTCTTGGAGACCAAAGTGTGGAAATGACCCTTTTGACTACTTCCTTAATGTTCTCTTCAATCAACAAATGCTTGATTACAAAATTATCTGCTTGAAGGAGTGGTTTAAAAACAGGTTCAGGTAAGTAAGAAATGATTCTGCACAGAAACATGCCAGAAGCTCAAAAAAAAAATCCCTGGGTATCAGCACCAAGGTGTAGAGTATCCATGTGAGGATGGTTGCTATGTAGTTCATTTTTTTTTTTTTTTGAGACAGGGTCTCGCTTTGTAGTTCAGGCTGGCTCTGAGCTCACTATGTAGCCCAGGCAAGCCTCGAGCTCAGCAATCCTCCTGTCTCTGCCTCCCGAGTGCTGGGATTACAGGCCTGAGCCACCACACCCGGCTATGTACTTCATCTTTAGTCATGTATGTAATTAATACTTTCTTCCTAGGGCAAGATCTTATCCCAAAGTGTGAGGCCTGAGTTCAGTGATTATGGAAAATAGGTAAATATGATTCTATTGGTAGAAAAAAAGAGAACATAGAAAAGTACTTATTCTTAACAGAATATTTTTTTTCCATTTCAGCTGGTTGAAGCTTAAAGTTTCTAATGCTAGAAAAATTCTTTGATGAAAAACGTTAGTAATGTTTGAGTTTGGTGTGCTATGTATTAAGAACCTGTTCAAAGTGATTTCTATTCATATAATGCTTACAGTCAACCCATGAGGTTGTCAGTAGCATAACCATCTGACAGATTAAGAATCTGTAACACAGAAGATTTAAGCATCTGCCCAAAGACATTCAGCTCAAAAGATTTCAGTAAATGTTCAAGATAGAATTCAAAATCTAGGTGAAATATTCCAAAGCTAATGCTTGTTCTAGTATTTTTCTATGTCTTTCCTCGAAAGTCTCAGACTCAGTTTTCTGTTACTATCTAGGGTCTATAACAATGAAACACATTCTGGTATATTCTTATTATTATGCTGATATGAGAAGTTGCATGCAATCACATAGTTTCAGTTTAACATTTAATACATTTCCACATGACAAACATTGATATTTCCCCTTAGAACAATGGGCAAAATCTTTCAGCCTCTAGCAAAACGTGTATGCAATCTCCCTGGATTCTGATTATTTCTGGCCAGCAAGACACAGCCCACATCATATGGCTTTAGTTTCTAATTTAATGGAACATTAAGTATCCATTTCTGGTGCCTAAATTACGCAATGTCTCTTATTTATAGATCTTACATGAAAATGTTTAACTGAAAAATGGAGAGAAACATAGGAAACAAGCCATGCCTGCTATCAAGTCTCATGATTCCATACTAGTATTAAGTCTTGTAGAAAATGACTTTTAAATAATTTTAGAAATTTTTAAAATTAAGGCTCAATTATTTTGTTCAGCTAATGAGGTTCTAGCTTTTCTTTTGTGCTGCAAACATGCACTTCTGGAGATAGTCAGGGCAGCTGTGCTACCATGTTACTTCACCCTCTTTCTCTCCTGGCGGTACACTGAAATTCCTTCTCTCACCTTCCCTGCTTTCCTTCTGTCCTCCATCTCATCTTCCTTTCCCCAGCTCCAGTTGAATGTTGTAATATGAAAACCAGAATTAGATTCTAACTGTGCATTTGCTCAGCAAGGCAGAATGTTGTCAAATGTAGTTTTAGAACTCTACTAAAAATATATACATAGTCTGAATACTTGCTTGACTGAAGCCATTACAATGACAATTTGCTTATTTTTATTGATTTATAGACACAATTAAAAACAAAACTGCCCTTGAAGGGTTCAAAAATGCAAATCAATACTTAGTAGAACATGGATTTCTGTGTTTGGAAAATAGTCGAGACCTGCTTTAGCTAATTGTCTGTAAAAAAGCATTTGGGTATGATAGACTCTCACCTTTCAAATCACATTTTAGTTAAGGAAACTCTATAAGGTCCTGATTCTCTCTGATGTAACTTTAGATGTATATGTATCCCATCAGATATGTTCTTCTCTGCCTAAGGCTGTCCCAATTGGATATTACTTACATTCTTTAAGTTTCTAAAGTATTGCATGACTTTGCCTGAGGTTTTGAGAAATCAAGTGATTGACACGATGAAACACATATGAATGCATATGACTGCACTGCACTTTGGGGTCCTGTCCCTCTTCTGTGCTGCTAGTCTAAGGGAACTTTGGTTTGTTACCATATTCCCTGACTTCAAGCCCTTTACCTACTGTCATCTGGCCCCATTATCTCCGCATACACTGAGGATATTCCAGTTTAAAATTTCCCCTATTTTGTCATCAGAAACAAGTTATTTTTTTCTTCTGTGCTGTCTCCCTATCCTGACCAAACCATGAAGGTTTTCATTCTAGAATCAGCCAGGTTTACTAAACAAAGACAGTTGCCTGAACTAAAAAATCGGGAGGCCCAAATTAGCTGTACATTTTACATTACTCATTTTCTTCTTTCTGGAATTACATTTCTGGTAGAGTTCATCTTATGAAGATTTCTACAAGTGAGTTAAACTTCATCTTATAGACAAAAGCTTTGAGTGCTAGAGTTTCAGTGACTTCTAGGTGGAAAAGCAGAAGCCTAGAATTTGAGTGGAGAGCCTCTGACACCATGTTGATTTCTTGTGTCTTACTTCATGTATAAACCTATGGTCCAATAACTGCTGAGCTAACCTCTTAAAAATTCAATACATAGTTCATAGAAGAGAGGCATTAAATTTTTCCTTTAATGGCACAAAATGTGTCCACTAGTAGAGAAAGAAAAATTGAAGGAGAAAAAAGAGTCATAATTAATTTTAAAAACTTGGAATTGTACAGATTTGGATTTGGAATTGTACAGATTTGATTATCATCCTAACTTTGCCACTAGCCACTTACCACTTTGTACTACTGTAACACATTCAGAAAGAAAATAGATCATAAAAGAGACTTCTGGGAGAAGATTTTTACAAACTTATAGGAGGGTTGAGGCATACCAATGAGATATATTATATTCCTAGGGTTTGCAACCCTGGGCAATTGGTATTTCCTTGGCAAGTCCAACTCAACAGTAGTAAATATGCCAACTTCTCTTTCTTCCTTCTGTTTTCTTTCTAGCTTCTCCCTTTAACTAAACTTGGCTAAGAGTCAGAGGATTTAGGGGCTCATCAGTGTACTCCACAGACAACAGCTTCCTAAAGCAGGGAAGAGATGGAAAAGGAAGAAGAGTAGATCTGTAGAGAGACACAGAAAAAAATATGGCAAATTATTAATTATAAGAATCTCTTGATGAGACAGAACAAGATCTTAACTCTGTTTGGTTTTGTTTGTGATATGATTTAATGAGATATAAGGACTCCATAGGGCCTAGCTGACCTCTTCCAAAGAAGGATATTGGACCTAACATGAAAATTTGTTATATACATTTGGCATCATTACTTTTGTGTTTTATGGCAATTAACCGAGTATCACACAGCCTCTGTGGACTAAAGTTTAAGAATGGTGGTTTAAACCAATCTAAAGTTACTCAGTATCAATTCTTCTTTATACTCAGGGTCCTTTACTCAGGAAAATACTGAAATGGATACTTAATGGAAATTACTATGACTTCTAGAAACAAAGGCATTATTCCTTTCTCAGAGCTTCTAAAATGGGTGATCTTGCATTCATATTCAATGAAAAGTCAGGCAACTGGTATGTATATTAAGGCCTAGGAAGCCACAGTCTTGACATAGTTCTAGCAGGCCATTGAAAACCCATAGTAAATAGACATCTCTACTTTCACAGACAGAAGCACTGCTTGCTATTTAGTTTCAGTGGGAACAGGTTTTCAGCTTAAAGGAAGGAATTCACTGAGGTTTTGGAATTCCTTCTTTTGGATTTCTAATGATAAACAGATTGTGACATAAATACTTTAGGTCTGAGGACCATTTAAAATTGGTGTCATCTAACTTAACCAGTTACATAATAAAACTTCAGGCTCTATAGATGCGTAGTACTATAGTTAGGATTTAAAAATGAGGAAATGTAAAAGAGGACAAAATAGAGAAGAGAGAGTGATGGGGAGTACAGAAATGAGTTATGAATAAATGTAACACAAATTTAAGGGTGATGATACCAAATTTAGAAAGTGACGTGCAAAGAAAAAAAAAAAAACAGAGTGATTGAAGCCAGCAAAGAAAACACCTAAGAAAATATTAACTTTGGAGAAACATTATCATTACCTTGCTATAGTCTGAATGTTGTCTTGCCTCTGTGAGAGCTGAGTTTGATTGCTTTGATATGAATAGGTTGGGAAGTACGATGAGCTCTGGTAAAGCACACTTCTTATTTTGTCTGGGTGGGCCAAGGAGGAGTGACCTTGGGTATTATCTGTGGTCCTTCCTTCCTGGCTCTGTTCCCCAGCTTTGCTTCCAGATTACCATGAACTAAGGATTTCTGCTTGGCATGTCCTATAGCAATAATATTTTTGTCTTGAAGCTAGCCTATCATAGATTGAATCCCTGAAACAGAGCTACATCAAACCTCTCCTCCTTTACTGTTTCCCAATGATAGAAAAAACCATGACTAACAGAAAATGTCCAGCAGAGAAGTGGTGTAACAAAGTGAATAATACAAATCAGGCTCAGGAGCTTTCAGCTGGGACCAAAGACTCCACTTGAATAGAAGACGTGTGTTGCATTGCACTCTATTTTTAAAAATTTATGTCATAAGATATTACTAGATACAAGATAAAAAGCAGTGGGCTAATTGATCTGGTAAAGGAAGTACAGAGGGTGCCTAACATTTGGTCTGTGGCAGAGGTGCTTCTGGCTACTTTTAGATTGATTTATAGCTAGAATTGGGCAAAACAATGAAAAACTTAAATATGAGCCAGAAAAAATCATGTGTAAAATTGAGATCCAAGGAGGTATGGCTTTACAAGATTAACATTCTTAAAAATTAAAAAAAAAACCTGAGCTTCATACAGAGAGAAGAAAGAAGAAGAAGAAGAAGAAGAAGAAGAAGAAGAAGAAGAAGAAGAAGAAGAAGAAGAAGAAGAAGAAGAAGAAGAAGAAGAAGAAGAAGAAGAAGAAGAAGAAAGAAGAAGAAGGTGGCTTAAGGACATCTCAGAAATCAGCAAACCACACTTATTGCAGTGTGAAAGTATAAACCTTCTATTTGAGAAGAGAGTACCTCAGACCACTGTTTAAGAAGGGCCTCTGTAATTTATTTCACTTTGCTATGCCATCCGAGACACAGAACCACACCTTAATTTCATCCAAATGATGCTGTTTTTAGTGGCAGGTAGAATATAAGATTTACAGGTCAAGAAGGCTTCCAGCCAGATTTCAAAAGAAGGTCTGGTAGGCTAAGCAAAAAATCCTTGGAGAGACCAGTACATGACAGTGTGAAAAAAAAAAAAAAAACAAAAAATAAACACAACAGTGTGGAGTCCGGGATTCCAGGAATGTGCAATATCTGGTAAGGAAAACTGCGGGAAATGAACAGAGCAAGCCCAAATAAGAAGCTGCATTGATTACAAATGGCAAGGCCACTGGGGTGGCGCCGGCCAAGCCCTTTACAATTCACCTCTACCACTGTGTGTCCTGGATGCTAGTAAACAAGGAGCTACAGAGCCTAGTGTCTGCTCTGGTGGCTTTCAGTTTTGTTTTAGGATAAAACTGTTTTCTATCCTCCTATTCTTTGAGTTGGGAGGTTTACCCTGTGCTCTCGTGTCTTGAGATAATGTAACTTGTTTTTGATTGTCTTATGCATGTTTACTGTTAAGAGTTCTCCTTGAATCTCTGAAAAAGACTGACTTCTGCAAACTACTGGAACTGTGGATGTTTTAGAAAACAGATTATTAAGTTTTTAATTATACACAAGGAAGTTGTATTGTATTAAGCAAAATTATGATGTATTTATTCAGGAATTATTAAGGAGATGTATTTGAGTGTCAAGTTGACAAGTGGTAGGATGTGATAGTTAAGCTTGACTATGTCAATTTGATAAGTCTGGGAGCTGCCTGAGGGTTTGCTATTGTACTTCTGGATGTGGCAGAATGGGTCATGGAAGAGGAAGTCCTGTAAAGTATCTTTGGTACTATGTCTTCTCCCTCACTTCTGTCTCTCAGCCATGGTTCCTTTGGTCTGTTTCCCTGTCACTATGAGCGAGGCATCTCTGTCTGTCATGTCCTACCACCATGATGTTTCTACCTGATGTGAGTCAATCATGGATTTAATCTCTTCAAACTGTGAGTCAATACAAACTCTCCTCTTAACTTATGGATTTGGGGTATTGTGTTCTAATGATGAAAAAGCTGACCAATACACCTTTAAAAATGCATTTTAATCATAATCCCCAGGGAAATATATTAAGTGAGATGAGGTCATGAGGGCTCTTCCCTTATCATTGTCATTTATGCTTTAAAAGGGGCAGAAACAAACTACTTAGGGCCACTTGCTCCATCTGCTCTCACCAGGTGAGGACTTGTCCTTTCCATCAATCTCCAGAATTGAGTAACTTTCTATTGTTCATAAATCACCTCATCTAATTACTATATCTCACCTAATTATTATATTGGCACGCATGGGCTAAGGTATTCTTCATTCATAACTCATTTATTCAACAAATATTTATTATACAACTACTACGTATGCAGTATAGTTGTAGATGCTGGGAAATCCAGAAAAAAGAAGACTACTCTTATCTGTCAATGCCTTGGAGAATAAGCAGTGAGCAAATTACTTTCAGAAATGTAAAAACAATCCAGATCACAGAGACCACGTAAATTTTGTAAGAAGTTTGGACTTATGTGTAGTAATCTAGTATTAAGATATCTATTCATTTACAAATTTAGGAGTGTCTTAACTGGTTTATATAATAAAGTCCAAAACCAGAGCGTTTCCAGGAAACATTTAGCTTAGCACCTCAGTAATATCTTTAAGATTGAAGTATTTTATATCTGACTGTTTTATTTTATAATATTTCTTTTATCTGTGTGATTGTAAAATGACTACCTAAGTTATATTCTACAACCTGAAGATTTGAAAAAAAATTAGGCAGAGAATTTTTGGAGTAGCTTTAATAGCAAAAATTGAGATAATCAGTCAAAATGGCTTAAAAAGATGAAAAACCGGGCCGGAGGGTTAGCTCAGCGGTTCTGGCACCTGCCTCGCAAGTGCAAGGACCTGAGTTCGATCCCCGGTAACCACATATAATGCTGGGCGTGGAGACACGCCCACCAACAATCAACACTGCATACCACAGTGCCGGATGTGGTGGCTCACGCGTGTCATCCCAGCACTCGGGAGGCAGAGACAGGAGGATTGCTGAGTTCGCGGCGGCTTGCCTGGGCACCATAGTGAGCTCAGGGCCAGCCTGAACCTATAACGCGAGACTCTGTCTCAAAAAGCAAAAAAAAAAAAAAAAAAAGATGAAAAACCACTCATATTTGTATAAAAAACATATAGGTAAGCCTCTGTCAGATTGGTTCTTTGAAATCTCTGCCCAACATCCCTAGGATGAGCAGCTCCTATTTAGAAACAAATGTACCTGTTGGAGTTCCAGGTATTTTAATCACATATTATGAAGTAAAATGTGATGAGCAAGAACATAGGTGTAGTCCTTGGCTTATAAGGAGACCTCTCAGAAATACTTTCAGAATTTCTATGTAACTTCTACCAGGTAGAACTTAACTACAATATTATATAACAGTGGAGTCTGTGAAATGTGTTTTTATTGCAGGATATTGATATATCCAATTAAAATTAGAAATCTAGAAGAGAAAGAAAAATTGATGGTAAAAAAAAAGAAATGGAAACATAGCTTATGTGTATAGGGGTTAGGGGTGGTAGGAAGGGCAAGGGGATGGGAGAAAATGAAATCAAGATACATCACGTATAGGTACAAACTCTCAATGTTGAATGTGGACATAATATATATCTAAAGTGTAGCAATAAACTCAATGAAGGAAAGAAGAAACCTATTAAGCAAGAATGGGAAGGAAACAAACACTGATGAGAAATGGAAATTTTCTGACTCTATAAACATCCTTTTGTCTGTATTTTTAAAATTAGAGATAAGAAGACTGGCAGAACAGAGTTGTATAGGACCTGAAGCTAAGATAAAAGTTTTTGAATCAAAAAACATTGATTTTAAGTCTTATCTCTGCATATATAAACTTTGAAAACTTACATTTTTTGAAAGATACTTTCCCCATCTGAAGATCTATTTGCTGATACCTTCAAAGAGGATGGTAGGATCATATGGTTTTTAAGAGTATTAAGTGAAATGTTGTATTGCAGTAAATAGCAATACTACAAATAACTAAAAGTGATCTCAAAGAGAGGCTGAATTTTACTATTGTGATCATCCAAGTGGTTAATATTCTCCAGAAATTGACCTGAATTTTTTTTCAAGAAGCCAATGACCCTGGAAGAAATTTATTATTAGATACTGTTAGGGAAGCTTTGATTCACCAGCAACTTTCTAGTCCATTGGTATGAATATCCCAATGTGGTGTTCAGTCTTCAGAAGATTTATATTCTTTCTTCTGCATTAGCCAGTTGCTCAGTATTTGACACTTTCCACCAAGGACTCTAGAACATTTTTAAAAATATATTGTTAGGAACACGGCTGCAATATTTAAATTTTAATAATGTAAGGTATGGAATTCAATAATGCTAAATTCCAAAAAAATAGAAAAAGAAAATCTTAAGAAACTAAAAATATTTCCTTTCACTGCAGCTGGTTCTTTGTTAGAACAGCTGTTACTAACCCCCAAAGGATATTTCTCCCATGGAACTGTATTTTCTCTTTGATGATTTAAATCTTAAAGCTCAAACCGAATTGTGTATGTAAGGCTTTTACATTCCTATCACTGAACGACAGTGGGCAATGCAAGAACTAAAAGATCGAGGAAAGATGTACAAAGAATTGCATATATATCTTTCTTTATTTAATTGAATTCTTTATTGGTACAATTTATATAGATCTCACAATCACATATAACATTGGGGAATTTGTACCAGTATATGACACAAGTTAATTCTCATTTTTACCCATATCCCTACCCACCCACACCTCCCCACCCCCTATATACATGCTGTTTTATTTTCATTCAGAATCATATTTATTCCTTCCCCTCATTACATTCCCACACAAAATTTCCTATGGAAATTTCCCATTCTACAAAAAATGTCATACTTTCTAGAGCTCATTTGTATCTACAGTTGCTCATATCAAAGAGAAGATCTGGTATTTGGCTATCTGTGATCTCTTTATTTCACTTATTAGTGTGTGCTTCAGGTGTCTCCATTTGCACATAAATGAATCAATATTGTCATTCTTGATGTCAGAATAATACTTCACTTTATATTAAAAAAAAACATCTTTTTTATCCACTCTCCAGTTGATGGACATTTGGGTTGTTTCCAAGATTGAGCTATCACGAACTGAGCTGCTATGAACAAGAGTGTACATTTGTCTTTCCAATGTGAATTTTAAAATTCTTTTGGGTATATTCCTAGCAGGGGGATAGCAGGGTCGAATGGGACCCCTAGTCCTAGTTTTCTGAGAAATCTCCACACAGATCTCCACAATGGTCGCAAAAGTCTGCAATCCCACCAACACTGGGGAAGGGTTCCTTTCTCCCCACAGCCATGCCAGGACTTATTGATGGTTGATTTTGTAATAGCAGCCATTCTTTGTGGAGTGAGATGAAATCTCAGTGTTGTTTACATCTGTGTCTCTCGAATGACCAGTGACATTGAACATTTCTTCATATGTTTCATGGCTTCTTTGACTTCTGCCTCTGAGAAGTGTCTGTTCATTTCAGATGCCCATTTTTGAATTGGGTCTTTAAACTTGAGGAGTTCTTTATATATTGTAGATAATAGCCCTTTGTCTGATAAACAGCTAGTAAAGATTTTTTCCCATGTTGTTGGTTGTTTTTTAGCAGTGCCAGTGACTTCTTTTGCTGGGAAGAAGCTTTTCAGTAGGATGAGATCCCATTTTGTCAATACGTTCTGCTAGTTCTTGTGGTATAGAGGTTTTATGCATAAAGTCTCTACCTAAGCCAATGTCTCCAAAAGTTTTACCTAACCTGTTTTCCAGCAGGCTTATTGTTTCTGTTTTAATGTTTAAGTCTCGTATCCATTGTGAGTTTAGTTTAGTGCATGGTGAAAGAGATAGGTCTAGCTTTACTTTTTGTCAGGTTAAAGCCCAGTTTTTCCAGCACCACTTGTTAGAGAGGCTATTTTCCCTCCATTGGGGATGTCTGCCTCCTTTGTCAAAGATAAGGTGGCTTAGTGTATCCGGGGTTGTTTCTACCATGCAGTTTTTTTTTTTTTTTTTTTTTTTTTGCTTTTT
>PVIC010006055.1:0-55460 GCA_004025085.1 Thryonomys swinderianus | reverse complement strand
CCCTTGTTCATAGCAGCTCAGTTCGTGATAGCTCAATCTTGGAAACAACCCAAATGTCCATCAACTGGAGAGTGGATAAAGAAGATGTGTTTTTTTTTTTACAAAATGGAGTATTACTCTGCCATAAAGAATGACAAGATCGATCCATTTAGGTGCAAATGGAGACATCTGGAGGATATACTAATAAGTGAAATCAATACATCACAGATAGACAATATCCAGAATCCAGATCTTCTCTTTGGCATGAACACCTGTAGATGCAAATGAGTTCTAGAAAGTAGGACAGCTTTTATAGAGTGGAATATTTCTATAGGAAACTTGGTGTGGGAATGTGATGAGGGGAAGGAATAAATATGATACAGAAAGAAAATAAAAGAGCATGTACAAAGGGGGGAGGAGGGGGAGTGTGTAGGGATATGGGTAAAAATGAGAATTAACTTGTGGCATATACTGGTACAAATTTCCCAATGTTATATGTGATTTTGAGATGTATATAAATTGTACCAATAAAGAATTCAATTAAAAAAAAGAATCTTGAGCCATATGTCCAGGTGTTACAGAATTACCCACATCTCTGGTACTAAATTTTGTTGTAGTCAGGGTTTTTTTGTGGAACAGATTTAACACAGTTCATAAAATTTATAGGATTATTTTATAATATTCACTCAAAAAGTCAAATGCAGGGGAATTCAATAGATTTATCTGTACACTAGAGAACCCCCCCAAAAAAATCCAGCTAAGGGCCTGGATCCCACAACAATGTCCCACACAAGTCCATCTGAAGACCTAGATCCTAAGGCATTGTCATCCATGAGTCCAGGCAGAGGTCTAGAGCCTGTGGCAATGTCTTATGGAAGTCCTTATTGAGGATCTGTGCTAAGGATCTTTTCCAAAGACAAGTAGTGGAATCTAAAAACCTACATTGGCAGAGTGAAGGATTTATGTCATCAAGCTGAAAGAGCTAAACTGGAGCCAGAAAGAGATCCTCAAGATGAAGATCAGAGCTCCCCTGAAGAAAACAACAGCCATTTCCTGTGATAGCAAGCACCTGAGCTCCTTGTCCTCCAAGGAACAGCCAAGTTCAATCAGGAAAACCAGCCACGTGGTGCTGCTCTAAAAAAAAAAAAAAAAAAAAACTACAGCAAATGATCTTTCCCTCCAGTTCTCTTTTTATGCTATTAGCTCAGGTGTAGAGGAACTGTCCAGCATGCTAGGAGGCTATGGGTTCTCTCTCTAGCATGAGAGAGAAGAGGGAGATGAAAGGAATAGACAGGAAGAAGAGGCAGAGGAAAGAGAGGAGGGAGAGAGGAGAAAATTCAAAATGGAGAAGAATCCAAATATGGATATGGATGAAACTCACAATGAGACATTGGAGAAATTTCTAGACAGGGCCAAGTGTAAGTGGAATTTAACAGAAGAAAAGAATATCCATAGTACTTTAAGAGAAGAGAAGCATCTCAGGTGGAGGAAACAGCCAAGAGAGGGCAGAAAGGCAGAGAGAAAGTGGTAACAGCTGGAGCCTGGGTTCACAGGGTAGGAGTGATAGAAATGAAGACTGGAAAGGAAAGAGATTACAAGTCTTGAAAGGTCATGCCAGATGGAAAGATATGAATTTGATGCTGTGGGAAACAGCCAAAGATTTGAAATTATTTTTAAAGTTCATAATCAGGTTGACATTTTCAAATATCTTTGCCAAACTACACAAAGAGTAGGCAGAGGCAGAGGAATTAGGAGCTGCAGAGACCAGGTAGGACTAACAGTAACCAGGAGTCTGACAAAAGATGTAGATATCTATGGCGCTGAAGTAGCTGGGAAGCGACCTTCTTGAGCATGTGGTCATGACACGTTATATTCTACGTACTCTCTGTCTATTAAGTCTTTCCATCCTCACAATCTTACAAGGCAGGTATAATGTCATCTTATTTTAGACATGAAGAGAAGGTTGCCAGGTAAACCATGAGATGCTTGATTGTATTTGAAATGCAGATAAAGCATACTTTTTTAAAGTATCAGAACATTCCATGCAACATTTTATTTGTTAAACCTGACATCCTGAGGTCCAGAAAGGTGAAGTAAGTTGTCCAACATAACATAACTACAAAGTAGTTTCTGCTGGGCCCCTGACCAGGATTTCTGCTTCAGCAGGTGGGCAGGTGGGCAGGTGGGCAGGTGGGCTCCCAGCCAACAGTAAAAGGACTTGCTCAGGTGGAGCCTTAACTGGGTCTGGAGATTAACTACAGCTAGAGACTTCAACTGTGTACTCTCAGAGGCATACTTTGAACAGGTCGGCTCTCCTCCTTTAAGTCATCCTAATGCTTAAAGCAAATTCCATGCCCTGTGACTAAGTCACAAAATCCCCTGAATTCCAAAGTTTTCTCTGCCCTACGGGTTTGGAAACTTTTTAAGGGTTTCCAGTTCCCTGTTCAGTTAAGCACTGTAATTAGGAACTCTTTCAGTCTGATCCACAGACAATGACTGCTTACCAACCTGTTGTTACTGGCCTGAGACATTAAATGAAATTTAAACAGAATAATTTTAACATATTTAATAAGTTTTTACCTGAGATGCAAAATGCAATTATACTTTCAACATTCAGCAAATGAATGCAAGGGTTTGGTACTAACAATGAGAGGCAGGACAGGATTACTACCCAAAGAGATTACTATCCTTAAGAATTTGATGAAAATACAGATCCAGAACAATACAATGAATGCTATATTGACTTTCTGGAGGGAGAGGCTGATGTTGGGTATTGAACTCATGGGGTTGTGCAATGAGTGTCATAACCAAAAAATGTAAAGGAGGCTGTGACAGTCCAGTGTCTGGAGGTCTTTATGTTGCCCAAGAAGCCACCGGGACCATGAGCATCTGGCTTGTAGTGGTGGTATGATTCTAACCTCCCCTGTCAAGACTTCCTGAGAATTTGTTCATGCCCAGACTTGGGAACCCTGTACTTGCGAGTTCGAGAAGCACTGCTCTGAAGAATCAACAGCTTTCACACTGAATGATAGATGCAGTGAATGTGGAAGGAGAAATAGCTTTCTAGGAGGGGTTGAAAGGGAAGGTGCTAGAAGGCCCCATGGGGCATGGAGCTGAGAACAGAGATATACTTAGGAAATAATCCAAATCTTTTGTAGGCCACATGCTCATTAGTACACAGAGAGGTCAATGAGGAGACTGCCAAGGTCAACAAAAAGAGCCTTAAAGGGGAAGCTCAATTGTGTTTTTTTTTTAAATAAAACTTTAAAATGTATAAATAAAAATATAAGATAAAGAGTATAAAATCTATACATTTCAAACAATATGTACAGCCTCCTATGTATTCTCGTTCACTCCCTTTCCATTCACCTCTCATCTTCTTGTACCTAACTACTGTTTTGAGTTTGGTTCTTACCATCCTCATGAATGCTTTTATAATAGCTATGCATATGTTTGCACATAGAAACAAAATAATATTATTTTCATGCTTTATTACTGATGTATATTTTACTATGTAAATAATACATATTTTGCTACTCGCCTTCTAGTTCAATATCATACTTTTTGAGATTTATCTATGTATAAATCTCTGGTGTTTGTTTGTTGTGCTAAGAAACCCAGGCTTTACCAGGCTATGCATGTACTCTTCTACTGAGACACAGACCCAGCTCCATGGTTAATTCATTTTTAACTCAATAGTAGTTGAATATGTCACTATCCAGCTATTCTCCCTGTGATGGATATTTTGTTGTTTCCATATAAACAATACTTAAATGAGAGTACTATGGGTCACTTTAAGCATATATTATAGCTTCTCTAGGGAATATTTCTAGGAATACAATTACAGGGCCATGGACATACACATCTTCAACTTTGGTAATACTGTCAAATTGCTCTCCAACTGTTCTCATCAATTTACACTCCTTCAAGGGAGCATGACTGCATCATATCTTCTCCCGTGATGGATCTGTCATATTTAAAATGATTGAAGGGTGATGAGAGTGGGGTGGTTTCACATTTGTTTCCATTTCCTCAATTACTAATGTTGAACATATTATGCATTTATTGGCTAATTAGTTTCTTGTTTTGCGACTTGCCAATTTGTATCCACTGCCCATTTATCTGTTAGGTTGGTTGCCTTGTGTTGTTACGGCTGTGTCTAGATGTTCCCATACAGCCTCATGCACTCATAGGTGGGGCTTTTCCAGAGGTGACTGGATCTAGACTGTGTGATGCTCACATTGATTCATGGTGCAAGGCTAAGATCAAGAGCACTAAGATTAAGGGTGTAAGTGGTTCCCATTCTAAGTTGCCCAAATAAGATTGAAGGGATAGAAACAGCTGTGGTCATTCCTTGCTGCTTTGCTATCTTCTTCTCATCATAGACTGCTTCTCCTTTACAATGCCTGTCTGCCATGCCACCCTGCCCGAGAGCCAGCCGATTACAGATTAAAATCTCTACAAACTGTGAGATAAGTAAAGTTTTCCCCCTTTACGCTTAAGTGTCAGATATTTTATCTCAACAACAACAAGAAAAACTAAGACATATGATATTGAGACTGATTTAAGAAAGTTTCTGAAATGTTTTAAATTTAATTATAAGGGCTGGAGGATGGAAGGGAGAAGAGATGATGGATATCCATCCATTAACAGTAGTGGAGCCAACCAACAAGACTGTTCCACATTAAGAATGTAAATAATAGGGCCGGAGATTTAGCTCAGTGGTTCTGGCATCTGCCTAGCAAGCACAAGGTCCCTGGTTCAATCCCCCATTACTACATACAATACCAGGTGTGGTTACTCACACCCACCACATAGTGAGCTCAGGGCCAATTTCAACTACAAAGCAAGACCCTGTCTCAAAAAAAAAAAAAAAAAAAAAAAAAAAAAAAAAAAAAAAAAAAAAAAAAAAAAAAAAAAAAAAAAAAAAAAAAAAAAAAAAAAAAAAAAAAAAAAAAAAAAAAAAAAAAAAAAAAAAAAAAAAAAAAAAAAAAAAAAAAAAAACAAGTAACCTGACCCAGACTGTCACCCCCCTGTTTTTCCATGTCCTGCTCATGACTGAAATGTTTAGACTGTTAGAACCAGCCAATCCAGGAACAAGTACTTCTTTTGTGGACCGTCTTCCTGTCTTCAAACTTTCTGTGCTTCAAATTATCCTGCTCCTCCTATCTATAGCCAGTGTCGGTCCCATGCAAAAGATTTATGCTTTCTCCCTCCCAAATTTGCATTGTAAAAACATTCTTAGCTCTAGATCCAATGGACATTTTTCCAACAGCAATGAACCCTGCTACTGGTAATTGCAGGAACTTGTCCTATGACCTGGTGCTTTTCTGATTGGTACTTATAACAGTTCAATAAACCCTTTTATTTCAGAGATTCCTATGGCTAAAGGATCTTGGAGTAACAGTTAGTAATATGTTCAGGACACTATTCCTTGGTATTTACAGTTTTTCTCCCTGTCTTTGGTTGTCTTCTTCATGTCATTTGTGGTGTCTTGTTTTGTACTTAAATTTCAAGTTTTAGTAAAATTAAAAACATCCACGCCTCCTTTTGTTTTCTACATGTAGGTGGAATTTTAGTCCCACCACTGGTATTATAATGGTATCTTCCATTGCTTCTAAAGCTTTTGAAATTTCACATTTTGCATATAGATCTGATTTTATCTTCTTGCCTCATACTGAGGAGCTGTTTTGCCATAACCATTTATTGGATACTCCATTCTTTTCCTCTGAGCTATAGAGTCACTTTGCCCATAGGTCAAGATTGCACAGGTCATGGTCTGTTGCTTTTCTGTCTTGTTAGCAAAGTGTCTTTTCCTGCTCTAGGCCAGGCGGTTCTACTGACAAATTTTAACAAGGGAGAAAAGGTGAGGGGCAACACTTTCAATAGCCTGGAGGTTCCTCTCTTAGGGCTTTTCTGCCATCATCTAGTTAAGTTACACACACAGAGACACACACACATACTGCAATGATTTCCATTGTACTAAACCTATAAAATGATCTGAGAAAAAATAGTCATGTCATCCTCAAATAGGGATTAGTTTTTCATTCATTAGGTCTTCTAATGATCTAGATTCTAGAATTCTAGATTCTAGAATTTTTTTTTCTTTTGAGACAGGGTCTTGCTTTGTAGTTCAGGCTGGCCCTGAACTCACAATGTAGCCCAGGCAAGCCTTGAACTCATAGCAATCCTCTTGCTTCTGCCTACTGAGTGCTGGGATTACAGGCATGAGCCATAATATTCGGCACTGTGGTGTGTGGTATTGCTTGCTGGGATTATGGGCATGGTGGCTCATGCCCATCATGCCCAGCATTATGGTATGCGGTACTGGTGATGAACTAAGGAACCTTGTGCTTGCAAGGCAGACACCAGAACCACTGAGCTAAATACCTTGCCCCCTTTCTAGAAATTTTTAAAACATTCTTTGTACATGGTGTACATCTTTAGATTTTTAGGTCACCTTTTGTTTTCTATTGTTTATGGCAAATGATTTATTTCAAATTATACTTTCAAGTTTTTGTTAGATTTTTTCAGGTGATTTGTGCCTTTAGAATGAGAACATTTATAAAACTGAGTTAATCATTATCAATATAAGTTAATAGTCACTAAATCTTATTATTGATTTGCCTGTCTAGTATTCAATACCTGAACTAGCAACATTGCACTAACTCAGTGGCTTGTCTGCTTCCTTAAAAATAAAATTTACTGGGGCCAGAGATGTAGCTCAGTGGTTCCAGCACCTGCCTAGCAAGTGCAAGGTCCCTGGTGCAATTCCCGGTAACCACATACAATAATACAGGGCATGGTGACTCACACCCACCAGCAATCACCACCATATGCCACAGTGCCAGGCATGATGGCTCTGCCTGTAATCCCAGCACTCAGGAGGCAGAGGCAGAAGGACTGCTGAATTCCAGGTTTGCCTGGGCTACATAGTGAGCTCAGGACTAGCCTGAACTACAAAGCGAGACCCTGTCTCAACAAAACAACAACAACAAAATAAATAAAAATAAAAGTTATCCAACTTCACTGTACTGTTGATAACTCCTTCTATATCAAAGAAATTTCTTCTCTGACTTCTACAAAAATTAATACAGCTTGCTTTCCATGGCAAGTTTTACATACAACCTGGGGTCACCCAGGAGGGACTGCTGATTGAGCTAGGCTCCTCTAGCTAGGACTGAGTAAAAGAACAATATAGGTGGCACATTACATCTTTCATAGCAGCTCACAGGTTTATAGCACATCCTATTTAACTGCCCCAAATCTATGAGTTCATGTTACAAAAACAGTTTTTATCCCCTTCTCAGTCTTTGATACTCACTTTAACCTTTCCAGGAATATAAAATACTAATAAACAAAACTTCTTTGCCTTTGGGTCACTGTCCTCCACTCCCAGAGGAGCCCTGGACCCTAATCTCTCAGAAGGAAAATGTCCTACTAGAAAATCATGTCCCCTCACCCCCTCCCTCTCATCTCTCTTGTCACCTTTCCAGTAGCAGTTTATTATTGCCTTTGTGTAGATCACTACAACTTGACAGTTTAAGCAATACAATTTTTTCTCACGGTTCTTCAGGTCAGGAGTTCCACTGGTATGATTGAGCTAAAGTAAATGTGTTGACAGGGATGTGTCCTTTTGGGGCTTCCTTCCAGGGCAGGATTTGTTTTCAGTGTGTCCACATTGTTTGGCCCCTTCCTCCATTGTCAAAGCCAGCAATAGCAACTACATCACTCTGACTCTTACTTTCTCCATCACATCTTTTAAAAACTGACTCTCCTGTTTCTCTTTTACTGATAAGCACTTTTGTGATTATAATGGCACCTGGATAATCCAGTATAGCCTTCCCATTGCAAGACTCCTAACAGAAATCAGCTATATCCCTGTGCAAAGTAAGATAAAATATTATGAAGTTCCATGAATTAGGACAGCTTGGGGTTGGGGATATTATTTTTCCTACCATGTTCCTTAAGCCAAATTTTTAAAACCAAAAGTTATGACTCATTAGTGATGCATTCTATCAACTTCACAATTTGTAACCAGCATCTTGCAATAAAAGGAGGGTACTTTGGGGCCGGAGATTTAGCTCAGTGGTTCCAGCGCCTGCCTCGCAAGCGCAAGGTCCTGAGTTCGATCCCCGTAACCACATACAATGCTGGGCGTGGCGACTCATGCCCACCAGCAATCAATACCACATACCACAGTGCCAGGCATGGTGGCCCACGCCTGTAATCCCAGCACTTGGGAGGCAGAGACAGGAGGATTGCTGAGTTTGAGGCTTCCCTGGGCTACATAGTGAGCTCAGGTCCAGCCTGAACTACAAAGCGAGACCCTGTCTCAAAAAAAAAAAAAAATGGGGGCACTTTGCTTCTAATAAGACAATTTTTTCAAGTAAATATTTAAATGCTGTTTCATAGACCTTGGGTTTCTTTTCATCTGTATATATGCTATTAGCTACCAATATAAATATAAAATGTATTTTTTTTCTGTGAGTTGTGCTAAGAAAAAAAAAAATAAACCATGGAGCTATCATAATAGACTGAAGGCTCTTCAATCCATTCTCTACAATGCTGCCAAAAAATGCTTCCTAAAAATAAATTAGACATTTTATTTTGCTTGCAGATTTCTAATGGCTCTCCATAGCTGAGCTAGATAATCTCTGTCAGTTTAACATTCATGTTCCCGCTTAGAACTGACCATCATGGACCCCTCAACTCAGCCTTATGACATGGACTGCTATGTGGATGCAACAACAGGAAACACAGGCAATGATCAGAAGACTTTTAAGTAGTTTAGGAGTTAAGGTGTTTCCTCCTGTTGCTGGCTCTGAGTCCTCTACTATCCTTTTTTCATTTTCCTCAATCCCATGACCTTTTCAGGTAGACACCAGAGCCACTGAGCTAAATCCCCAGCCCCCCATGACCTTTTCAATGGTCCTATCTTTGATTCAATTTGCTCCTTCAAAGAGTGGCATTGTTTTCTCTGAAGGCCTTAACTGGTAAAACCATTCTACAGAAAATATCTACAGAAAATATCTACAGAAAATATCTTAGCATTCCTGAGACTCTTCACAATCTAGCCCCTCATCCTTCTAACTTATCTACCATGATACAGATATACTAAGTCAGGTGGAAATATTGTAGCCAGTCAGACAGGGACAAACCCTCAAGGAAGTCAATGTAGAGGCTGAGAACACATCAAGGCTGTGTCTGGAGGTGCATCTAAAGAAGATTAAATTCACAACAGCCAGATTTTCATACTTCCCTAAGGGATGAACAGAAGCTAGAAATTATTGGTACTACCCTTTTGAATTTTCCTGTGTAGATAGATCTTACCTCATTGGAGGTGGACTATATATAATCTTCCACCCACTAAGACCCCTAAAGACCCTAAGACTACTATTATGGTTTATCAAGAAAGTTTAATGATATGATCCATATACACTTGTTTCTATTGAATCAATGTTACCCAAGCAACTATACTTGTAATCTTATTGGTTGATTAATAGATTTTTAGCCATGCTGTGACTTTGCTCTTTCTTTGAGAAGTGGGCTCATTGGCAACCCATTTGGGACCCTTCCTGTCTCTCAGAAGCTATTCTTATTCCCGATTCCTATTCCACAATCAATTTTCCTATTTTTTTTTAAGACATGGTTTTGCTTTGTAGTTTAGGCTGGCTCTGAGCTCACTATGTAGCCCTGGCAAGCCTTCAAACTCAGCAATCCTCTTGTCTCTGACTCCCAAGTGCTGGGATTACAGGCATGAGCCACCACATCGGCATCAATTTTCCTATTCTTAACCTCTGTTGTTCCTTATAATTCATTTTCTGATTTCAGGGAACACAGACTCAGTATATCTGACATCTAGTAGGTTTGAGAGTTACATCTATTCCCCCTATATCAATTCCTCATTCATACTGCAATCCAACTCCAGATGACTTCTTACCATTTCCACAAATGTACTATGTCTTTTTATGTCCTTACCATATCAGAATTGTAAATGATTTTCCCAATATGCATTCTCCCCTTCTTCCACAATAATAAATTTTTATGTAGGCACATTGCTATTGTTACATTGAAATTTTTGATTCCAAGAGATCTCTGAAATAAAAGGGTTTTATTGAGTTGTTACAGATATTAGCCAAAAATAGAAGACTGATTCTGGAAAAATTCTCTAAGTCATCAGCAGCATAGTTGAATAGCAGCTGGAAAAGTCTCTATTATATCTAAAAGACCAGACTATTTGACAACAAAGCATCATGGAGAAGAAAGTATAAATGGCTTACACTGAGTCTACACTGGCTACAGATAAAGGTGCAGGATTCTTAGAAGAATATAAAATCCTGGGGTAGGTAGAAAATCTAGAACAAAAAGTTCTTGTTGTGCCGGGCATGGTGGCTCACACCTGTAATCCCAGCACCCGGGAGGCAGAGACAGGAGGATTGCTGAGTTTGAGTCTTGCCTAGGCTACATAGTGAGCTCAAGGCCAGCCTGAACTACAAAGCGAGACCCTGTCTCAAAAAAAAAAAGTTCTTGTTGCTTCTTGTTTTGTTGGTTATGCAAATAAAGTGAAATGGACCCTTTGATAGGTAGTCTTCAGCACAGGAGAAGGAACATGGAACTGTTTCTTCTCTTTGTTTGTGTAGCCCAAAGCTGCCAGTTCAACTCATCCTTTCCTATGAAAGTTAAGATTATGGAGACTTAATAGGAAAAAAGCTGTAATAGAAAACAGATTCAAAACTATTAGACAAAATACATTTGTTTTTCTCTGGTTCATCTTGTACTTTCTTTGTAAACTTTTGTAATGGTTATCTCTTGAAATTTTACAAAAGTGTAATTCCTAACAAAATGATCTGACTCAATGTTTTGAGATATTAGTCATCAATAAGATTACACTTAACGAAGGACCCTTAGGCTAAGGGGTTCTCCTTCTAAATCTCTTGGCACTCAAATGTGGCTATATCAGTGCTATAGTTCAACTATCCACCATGACACCTGTATACTCTTGGATGATTTCACCAGACCTCATGATTTCCCTCCCAGGCTCATTGTTGCTGAACCTTTTGGTGATTTCCTGTCCAGCTCTCTACCAACTTTTCGGAGATTTACTAGACTAGCTTGTCACCACTGAATATTCTAGTACACTTTGAAGATCTCCTGTCTAGCATGCCACTACTAGGTTATAGTTTGACCCTAGTATCAATTAACTCTATATCTTTCCTTGTTAATGCCTTATTAACCCTTCTCTCTCAGAAAGCATCTCTCAGTATTTTCTTCAAACTCTCAGCAAATTTCCCCACTTTTCTAGCATAGTTGTACTATGGATATGTGTGCCAGTTAAATCTTTTTTTAATTTGAATCTTTACTGGTACATTATATATACACATCATGATCATACACAATATTGAGAATTTGTACCAGAATATGACATGTTTTAATTCTCATTTTTTTTGTTTCTTTCTTTTTTGAGACAGGGTCTTGCTTTGTAGTTCAGGCTGGCCCTGAGCTCACTATGTAGTTCAGGCAAGCCTTGAATTTAGCAATCCTCCCAAGTGCTGTGATTACAGGCATGAGCCACCACACCCAGCTTTGATTCTCATTTTTTCCATTTGCCCACCCACCCTACAACCTCCACCCCCTATATACATAAGCTTTATTTCCCTTTCTTATTATCATCATATTATTTCGTCCCTTTGTTACCCCTACACCCCATTTCCCTTTCTATATTTTCTGTTTCATAACATCTACCATACATTATAGAGCTCATTTACACCTTCAGTTTCTCATACTAGAGAAAAGATAGAATATTTACAGATCTGTGACCTATTTATTTCACTTATGAGTATGTCCTGAAGGTACATCCATTTGAGTATAAATGACTCAAACTTATCATTCTTTCTAGCAGTGTAATACTCCATTTTATACAAAAACAGACCTTCTTGCCAGGCGTGGTGGCTCACCCCTGTAATCCCAGCACTCGGGAGGCAGAGACAGGAGGATTGCTGAGTTCGAGGCTTGCCTGGACTACATAGTGAGCTCAGAGCTAGCCTGAACTACAAAGCGAGACCCTGTCTCAAAAAGGAAAAAAAAAAAACAGACCTTCTTTATCCATTTTCCAGTTGATGGGCATTTGGGTTGTTTCCAAGATTTAGCTCTCATAAACTGCTTCTAGGAACATGGGTGCACATATGTCACTGTGATATGAATCTTTAATTCTTTTGTGTATATACCTAGCAAAAAAATAGCAGGGTCAAATGGGATTTCTAATACAAGTTTTCTGAGGAATCTCCACACTGATATCCATAGTGGTTGTACCATTCTACATTTCCACCAACAGTGGAGAAGAGTTCCCTTTTCTCTAGAGCCTCACCAGCATTTGTTGCTGGCTAATTTTGAGATAGCAGACATTCTTTACGGAATGAAATGGAATTTCAGTGTTGTGTTCATCTGCATCTCTCTGAAAAGTGCCTATTTCAGATGTCCAGTTTTGAATTGGGTCTTTAATTTGGGGGGGGAGGTAATTTTTTAAAGCTCTTTTAATATTCTGGATAGTAGCCCTTGGTCTGAGAAACAGCTGGTAAAGATTTTTTTCCAAATTTGTTGTTTGCCTTTTCACTCTGCTAGTGGTTTCTTTTGCTGTGCAGAAATTTTTAATATAATAAGATCCCAATTGTTGATTTCTTCTGCTAGTTCTTATGCTATAGAGGTTTTTTTTTTCATAGTCTTTCCCTAATCCAATATCTTCAAGAGTTCTACCTAACCTGTTTTGCAGAATGTGTAGTGTTTCTGTTTTAATACTTAGATCCCTAATCCACTTTGATTTTAATTTAGTACATGGTGAAAGAGATAGATCTAGCTTTACTCTTTGGTAAGTTAAAGCCCAGTTTTTCCAGCATGATTTATTAAAGAGACTATCTTCCACTGAGGATATTTGACTCCTTTGTCAAACATGAGGTGGCATAGTGTATCTAAAGTTGATTCTGGATCTTCTAATCTATTCCATTGGTCCTTGGGTCTGTTACTTTGCCAGTACCTTGCCAGTACCATACCATTTTTATCACAGTGGCTTTGTAGTATAGTTTCAAGTTGGGGATTGTGATATCCCTAATCATATCCTTATTGTCTAGAATTGTTTTTGCCATGCTTGCTTCAGCAGCACATATACTAGAATTGTTTTTGCCACTCTAGGTCTCTTCTGGCTCCAGATGAATTTTTGAATGATTTTCTCTAGAACTGTGTAATATATACTGTTGGGATTTCAATCGGTATTACATTGAATCTATACAATAGTTGTGGGAGTATAGCCATTTTGACAATATTAGTTCTTCCTATCCTAAAACAAGGATGTCTTTCCATTTTCTGATATCCTCTTTGATTTCCTTTTTTAGAGTCCTGTAGTTTTCAGAGTAAAGATCTTGCACTCTTTGGTAAGTTAGCCTGTAGTTTAGGCTGGCTATATTGATTCCTAGATATTTCATTTTTTGGATGCTATTGTGAAAGTGATTAACTCCTCAATTTCTTTCTCAGTGAGTCTGTTGTTTGTGTTTACGATACTGACTTTTGATCATTGACCTTGTATCTGGCTACATTGCTAAATTTACCAATTAATTCTAATTTTGATTGAGTTTTTAGGATCATCTATATAAAGTATCATGTCACCTTCAAGTAATGACAGTTTAACTTCTTCCTTCCCTATCTTTATTCCTTTTCTTTCTCTTGTCTAATTACTGTGGCTAATGTTTCCAGCACTATATTGAACAGGAGCACTATAGTGAACATCCTTGTTCTGTTCCTGATCTTAGTGTGAAAGTTTTCAGTTTTTGAACATTTAGAATATACTAATTGCTGCTTTCTCATCAATAGCTTTTATTAGGTTGACATAAAGTCCATCTATTCCATTTTTTGTAAGGTTTTGATCATGTATGATGTTGGATTTTGTTGAATGCTTTTTCTGCATCTATTGAGATGAGCACATGGTTTTTGTCCTTGAGTCTATTATTATAGTGTATTACATTTATTTATTTACATATGTTGAACCATCCTTGCATTCCAGGGATGAATTCAACTAGGTCAGGGTGTTTGACCTTCTTCATGGTTGTCTGTATTCTATTTGCCACTATCTTATTCAGGATTTTAAAATCAATGTTCATTGGGGAGATTTGTCTGTAGTTCTCTTTTTTGGTTGGGTCTTTTTCTCCTTTTGGAATCAAAGTAATGGTTGCTTCCAGGAATGAATTTGGGAGCTTGCTTCCCTTTTGATTTCATTAAAGAGTTTTGGAAATAATGGGGTTAATTCTTCTTTAAAAATTTTTGTAGAATTCAGCAGTAAAGTCATCAGGGCCAGGATTTTTTCTTTGTTGGTAGGTTTTTAAAATTACATTTTCAATTTTATAGATTGATATTGGAGTGTTTAACATTTTGTTATTTTCTTCATTCAACGTTGGAAGTTCACATGTATCTAGAAATCTATCAATTTCTTCTACATTTTCCATTTTTTGGAGTACAAATTATCTTGACTTCTGCTGGATTTGTGGTGATTTCCTTCTCATTCCTAATAGCATGGACTTGAGCCTTTTCCTTCCTTTGTTTGATAAGATTGTCTAAGCGTCTGTCAATTTTATTTATCCTTTCAAAGAACCAACTCTTCACTTCCTTGATTTTTTTTTTATCTTTCTCTTAGTCTCCATTGCATTGATTTCTGCACTGATCTTTATAATTTTCTCCCCAGTATGAGCTTTGGATTTATCTTGTTCCTTTTTTTTCTAGTAGCTTGAGGTTCAGCTTTAGATTGTTTATTTGAGCTTGCTCTGTTTCCCTCACTTAGTCATCGACTGCTATGAACATCTTTCGTAGAACTGCTTTCATTGTGTCCCAAATATTCCTGCATGTTGTACTGGGGTTACCATTTAATTGAAGAAATTGTTTAATTTATTCTTTAATTTCTTCTGTGACCCATTGGTTATTCATCAGAGTGTTGTTCAATTTCCATGTGTTTGTAAGGATTTTTTTTTTCTATAAGCTTCAATTTCAAGACACTATAGTCTGACAGTATACAGGGGATAACTAATTCCTTTGCCTTCACTTAAACATATTGTATGAACTAGAATATGGTCTATTTTGGAGAATGATTCAGGAGCAGCTGAGAAGAATTTGTATTTTGACTTTGTGGACTGAAACTTCAGTGCATTGCCAGTTACATAGGAGATGCACTGAGGCACCAAGGTACTATAAGTAACATCAGGATGAATGATGAGTTTTGCACAGTGCCCTTATCTTAGCTGATGAGGTTTATCCAAAGCACAATTATTAGTAATTGAAAACTTTTCCTAGAATAAGGGAATTTACATCACAGATTTTGTTATGCCAACCTCTATGGAAGTTTGTCTGCAAACATGAAGGAGATATTTGAGAACAGAGAAGAGGGAGCAGACTTAAAAGGAAGCTTCACAAGTCTGAAACTCAGTTCTATGGAGTCTAAAAACAAGTGCTAAGTAACCACTCTGTTAGGATATAAATGACAATGTTAAGATTTCTGCCTAGAAAATTTGAAAATGTTAAAAAGTTCTGTGATCTGTTTTAAGAAAAAAAAAAAAAAAGGAAAACCCCCCACCCAAACCTTCAGAGAAATGCAAGATCTCAGAGTTTAGACACTTTGTCTTCTGCCTTTGAGTATTTAAGTCAGTATTTATTTTAAATGAACTTGAACAATCAAAAATAATCAAATCCTTACATAAAAGTTGAATGTTGTATTTTTGGACTGGGGTGCTGTGACCTAGCTTCCTGTAAAAAAGCCTGTTCTTTTACACAATGCTCTCACTCTGTCTTTACCCAGACTTTTTTTTTACCTGTACTTTTAAGCAGTGCTTTTATCAAATAAATATTACAGAAGTATTCTTCTGAGTTAGAGTTAATTCAAACACAAACTACTGTAATGTTAATAGGAAAATGAAAGAACACTGAAAAAATGGTGAAATGAAATGTCATAGACTGAATCTTGTCCCCTCAAAATTATAGGTTCAAATTCTAACACTCATTGTGACTCAATGTGGAAAAGAAGACCTTTAAAGAGATAATTATGGATGGGCCCCTGATTGAATAAGACTAGTGTTATTAAAAAAAGAAGAGGAAGACACACCAGGATGGCCATGCACAGAGGAAAGGCCACATGAGAATACAGTGAGAAGATGGTCATCTCCCTCCTTGGTCAAAGATGGAGGCCTCCAGAGAAATCAGTCTTGTTGATACCTTGATTTCTGCCTTCCAACCTTCTGAAGTGTGAGAAAATAAACTATTGTTTAAGCACCCCAGTTTGCATTATAGTGCTTTGTTATGGCAACTTAAGCAGACTGATGCAGGAAGTTATTTTTTTTAATTAACCACTAGGTGAGAAGCCCCGGCTTTACACTTAGCACATACCATTATTTCTCAAAGTAGCCCCACGGGGTAGGCAGAAGTCAAGAAAAATCAAGTTCAAAGAGAAGCAACTGGCTTGAGCTCATACAATGCTGCACTTAGAACCTGAAGCATATATTAGTTTCAAAACTCATGCATTTTTCACTGATCTTTCTTATTCTGTTAACTTTTCTACAATTTTCATCAGTTATAAGGAAAGTTTGAAGCAACATCTATTTCAAATCTTAAAATCACCTCTGGGCACATCATGTTAGATAATCACACAACCACAATGATCGTTGGCTCCAAGATTTTTTCTTCTTTTACATACTTAGTTATTCATATTTGACTATAAGAATTACTAACATGGAATTCTCTGCACTTTCTCCCTCATTTGTTATTAGAGTCATCCAAGAGAACAACACATCAGCACCATAAGAATATACAATTATTATTTTTGTTGTTTTGTTTTTTGTTTTTTTGTGAGACAGGGTCTCGCTGTGTAGTTCAGGCTGGCCCTCAGCTCACTATGTAGCCCAGGCAAGCCTCAAACTCAGCAATCCTCCTGTCTCTGCCTCCCAAGTGCTGGGATTACAGGTGTGAGCCACAACGCCCAGCATTGTGGTATATGGCATTGATTGCTGGTGGGTGTGAGTCACTATGCCCAGCATTGTATGTGGTTACCAGGGATCGAACTCAGGACCATTGCTCTGGTGCTGGAACCACTGAGCCAAATGTCCAGCCCAATATACAATTATTTTTGAAAAATTTATAACTATTCCTTAATTCTTAATGATTTTTTCCAATGGAATTCTGTTTGTTGTATTCTCATCAAGTTGTGTGCATCCATAATTATTTTTTGCTATTGGATTATCATCTCTAGCAGAGAGGTGGACACCTATCAGATATTTTCCAACTATGGCTCCTGGACTATCTAATTAGCTTCATTGAGAAAGCTCTTCTCTTTTATGAGCTAGCCCATTATTTTCTTAACATCAAACAATATTCTTTCTCACTAAGTGTCATATCCTTGAAGACATGGACTTACTGGAAAGCTACAAAGCAGATCAGAATATAATTTGCTTCTATGTGATATTTTGAGACCTGGTTTTTAAAAATTTCTTTCCTACTACTTTAGGAACACAACGAATTTACAAATTCATTTTGATTTCAAGGACTGTTAGCTAGTTTCCAAACTGTTTCTCAATGGAAAAGAAGGGAGAAAGAAGAATTAAGAAAATAGCAAAAAATAAGTAAAGACTGCATTAGTTAGGCCCCCCATCTGACACAGGGATGAGCTGAAATATACAAGAGTGGTTAATTAATTAGTGATCATCTTGAGTGGGCACTCTAAGCTGATTTGAGCCCGCTTTCTTTAAAAACTTGGTTGCTTTATTTTGCACTTTCAAAATTCATAAAAAGCTTTACAGTATCTGCTTCCCTGTTGATTGGCAGGTTTTATGGAAAGACAATGCCAGTTTTGTCACATCAACTGAGTGTATCCAGAAACGGTAGATAATTTACAAACAAATCCCTTCGATCAAGAACATTTTGGACTCTGGTCTTCACCTTCAGCTTCAGTGTTGTCTCCTGGTTCTTCACAACATTTTTTGACTTCTAGCACTGGCCTTTCAGCCTTCCAGCACGATTCTAGTCTTGGGCACCAGCCCTTGGCCTTTGTCCACACAGACCCATCGGTCTTCTGTCACGAATTTCCTGGCCTCATGATATGAACTCGCACCAGACATTGCCACGGGATCTAGTTCCTGGGCTTGATTCTTCTCGTCTCCAGTGTACAGACAGATCTCTTGCACTCTCTACAAGCTACTCTTGAAGATTTCTGTGTTCAGCATTAAACCTGTTCTCTTGCAAACACTGACCACACTGTACACCCTGCAATGGGAGCCCATGGGCATCTGGATGCCCAGCCACAACAGCGCCCCAGGCAGGAGAACAATCTCAGCAGTGATGGAGGCCAGGTGTAAAGCAAGCCTTCTGTTCCATCCTTGTTCTGTATCAGAAGCAAACAAATGCAAGGTGCTCATAGCTCCCCAGAAAAGTCCTTGACAGAGAATAGCCTGTAGCACACATGAACACAGAAGGTCCTACTGAAGGAAAAACCTGTGTTAAGGCCACTGAGTTGTACAATTTTAAAAGCAGATTTGGGGGGATTTGAATTAATACCCTCAGTATTAGATGAGAAAAAAAATGTTAAGAATAGTGACTTGAGACCCTATCTCAAATATATATATATATATATATATATATATATATATATATATATATATATATATATATATATATATATATAAATCCAGCTTTGGATTTAGCTGAAAGTGAAGACTCTGCATTCAATCTCCAGTACTGGGGGGGAAAAGACACAGAGAGAAATTTAATTTTAGATTTAGGAAGGAAAGGAAAGATGTAAACTTAGGGGAAGATGGGACCTTTAAGTGGGGTTATATTAGGGAATGGGTCTATTTAAAAATCAGAAGAGAAATAGTGCAGCACACAGGTAAGCTGACAGTCTGCGGTTTGACACCTGTGTCTGTGAAGCTGCCACTGCCATTCCTAAGTTTTTCTTTCTATATGTTACTTCCCTTAAAATAAGGTACTGAATTTCCCTTAGAAACCCAAATAACCCAAATGCCTAGCATTGCACTCAACAACCAGTCAAGTACTGATCTTTACAAGGGGCTAGAGATGGGACCCCAAGCCTATAAAAGTGAAACTGTTTCCCCACAAGAAGTAGTGTCCCAGCTCTGGGCCCCCTACTCCTCTGTAGTGGCTTTGTATTGCTTCCTCTTGCAATACCTCACTAAAGTTACTTTTTTTCTTTTTCTTTTTTTTTTTTTTTTTTGCTTTTTGAGACAGGGTCTTGCTTTGTAGTTCAGGCTGGCCCTGAGCTCACTATGGTGCCCAGGCAAGCCACCACGAACTCAGCAATCCTCCTGTCTCTGCCTCCCGAGTGCTGGGATTACAGACGTGAGCTACCACATCCGGCATTGTGGTATGCGGCATTGATTATTGGTGGGCGTGTCTCCATGCCCAGCATTATATGTGGTTACCGGGGATCGAACTCAGGACCTTGTGCTTGTGAGGCAGGCGCCGGAACCACTGAGCTAACCCTCCGGCCCTAAAGTTACTTTTGATTTGCACTGACCTTATGACTTTTCTTCTTCTTTATACTTCAAGCACGAGCCTGGCAGGGATAAGTCTCTGGCTCCCTAGACCCCAGACCCAAGAGACATAACATAAGAGAAGAGTAAATATGTGCTTCCACAAACATACATGAGGAATCTGAAATCCCTGAGTGAGAGACGATCTCAGTCTAAAGAAGAAGCAGACTGGTCCAGAGTGCTGTGTCTTGCAGATGGAATGTGCCCACCTAGGCCCTGTCATGGGGCACACATCTTACCAAACAATGGGAGATTCCTATTCCCAACACAGAAAGAAGAGCATTGGTTCCCAAATTAACCATAAAATGGCAGGATATCTAAGATTTAACTTTCATGTCTTCTACCACTACTCTAGTGGTGAAAAGAAAACCCCTTGTTGTGGTCTGGACATTAAACATCCCTCAAAGCTTATATGTTCAAAGTTGGTCCCCTGCTGATGGTGCTGTTGGTAGGTGGTAAAAACTCTAAAATGTGAGTCTAACCGGAAGAAGTAGGTCATGAATTGCTGACTAACACATCCCCTTCAGGGTAGAACTATATATGTATTAATCTGCTTCTCATTACTATAATGGAATAACTGAGGCTGAGTAATTTCATTTTTAAAAGTTCACTTGACTTATTTTTCTCTAGGTTCAAGAGCATGATATCTGTATTGACTCACCTCTGGTGAGGATATTCATTGCAGATAGAATTACAACGGTGAAAGCATGAGAGACAGAGAGGGAGGGAGAGAATGCATCTACTACATGGCAAGATAGGGAGGGGCCTGGCCTTACCTCCTAAGGTTGTACCACTTTCCAATATCATCACCGCAGTGAGGCTCAGTCTTCAAACATGTGAATTACTGGGGGACAAATCACATCCAAACCACAGAGCTACAGGAGAGTAGCTTGTTTTGCATGTGTGAGCTATGCCTCTGTTCTGCCTCAAACTGCCCAACTCATGACACTCTGTGACAGACCTTACTGCATCTCACTTATAAGTAAAACACATGTACAGCCTCTTTGGATTCAACTTAAAGCATAAACCTAGTATCTCTGGTCAGCTTTGTCCTATTTACGCCTTAGTCATTAGGTACATGTTTCACTCTGCAGCCCCTGAGCCAAGTGACACGCTGGTTCTCCAAGCACAGCTGACTGAAAGTGTTCTAAGGTGCCCAACTGATAAATGCTGCCCCTATGTTTCCAAGCTTTGAATGTCTGGCACTGGTCTCAGGGTGCAAGGTCTAGGTCAAATTTAACAAGCATGCTGTCTGTCAAATATTTTTCTAAAAAATGATCTTTGCTGCTCCTTCAGTCATTGGAGTTTTCCTTTCAAATATTTCTATCTGTTCTAACCCAGGACATCAGCTCTTGTTTCTTTCTGACCTTTAGTGATAAACTGCCAGGAAATATGCCCAGGAGAAAACTAACATTACATTTAGAAGTGCAATGTGTAAGGCCAGGATGTAGCTTAGCAGAAGAATTGTACATAGCATGCCAAAGGCCTCACGTTTAATCTCAGCACCAAAAATAAAACGAAATTTGAAAAGAAGTGTAATGTGTAAATATATATGCACATATTGTTATATGGTCTGGGAGGATGTAGAGTAAACAAGAAAAAAAGGCACGTAGGCTGGACAAGGGGGCCGAGAAAGAACTAGCATTTTTCTCTACTCTTAAAATGTATGCCTTTAGGGCTGGAGGGTTAGCTCAGTTGTTCCGGCACCTGCCTCGCAAGCGCAAGGTCCTGAGTTCGATCCCCGGTGACCACATATAATGCTGGGCATGGAAACACACCCACCAACAATCAACACCGCATACCACAATGCCGGACGTGGTGGCTCACGCCTGTCATCCCAGCACTCGGGAGGCAGAGACAGGAGGATTGCTGAGTTCGTGGTGGCTTGCCTGGGCACCATAGTGAGCTCAGGGCCAGCCTGAACTACAAAGCGAGACCCTGTCTCAAAAAAAAAAAAAATGTATGCCTTTATAGTTTTAAAAATCCCAAAAAGTGCTTGATAAGTGAAAATTTAATTGCATGAAATAATTCTTGCCTGGAGTAAAAAAGGATACACACCCATAAATCATTTAAGAGGATTGAATTAATCCCCAAAGCCTTCATATTTGAATCTGCTCTTCTCAAAAATAATATTCCATGAAATATTTAAATATGTTTAGAAGAAAGAGAAGACAAAGAATAAGAGAGTGTCACTCACGCCCCCTTCTCCTCTAGAGGAAGAAAACATTACCCATAGTGAATGTGCCCCAGTCACTCCGTCCTGGTGGGAGATAGGGGTGAAATACCAATAATTCCAAGAGAAATGAGAATTGCTCATCATCTGTGAGCAACACAGTCACTGACCTGAGAATCGTCCTATGTTCTCTAGAAGAGAATTTCAGAAGGCACTTCTCAGGGAAGTCGAGAGGTTTAAGAACAGCTCAGGCTGATGATTGACAGCTTTGTGTTCATTTCTATCTCATTTCCTTCCTTTGACACAGCGGTGTTAATCGAGAAATCATCCATAATAAAAACCAGTCCATGCTCTGTGAGCAGCAGGCCCTTGCAGCTGCCCAGTGAATAGCTCTGCCTCCTGTGAGCACATTCTCCACGGCAGTGGCATCTGCTCTGCCCATGGTGAGGAAGACTTGGCTGTCATTCACCCACCTACACAGCTCAGGACCATCAACATACAAATGGCTCTGCGATCCTTCCCTGGAATGACACAGTCACACTGTGCCTTCCTAAAAGAAGCCAGTCAATCAAATCTTTTGTTTTATTTTTTAATTTATTTTTCATTAGCACTTGAAACTAGATTTTCTTCAATATATATTTTACATTCTGCAAGATCGAGTGTGATAGACAAGTCTTTGGAAACTAAGGATGGAATTAAGGAATCTGTCCATTCCATAGACCTTGCTGGTAGCCTCAAGGTGAGATTTATCTTCTTTTCTTCAACAGCATTGATGAAGCCCAAATTCATTTTATGTAAATACACTAAAGAATGTTCATCAAGGCAGAATAAAAATAAGAAACATAAACTTAACTTTTCCCAAATGACAACGATCATATATCCTTCATTTATTGTCAATTAATGTTTAGGATTCTTATTGTTGTTTGTTTCACTGAAAGAAAAGCACTGACAATAAAGCTAAGCATGTTCACATAACTGTGTGCCAGCACCAAGTGTGAAGGCTTACAGTTCCTTCGTGTGATACCTAGACTATGACACAGACATTTTCTAAAAACAGGTGTGGTGTGATCATCAGCAGCATCAGGTTTATAAAGGATGGCATACATATTTGGGACAGTGTCTCTTACACCCTTTATTAAAGAGAGGGTTCCACTGGCTTAGCCTAATCTATTTAAAGGCTGGAAATGGTTCATTGATCAAAATATCAAAACAAGATCCTCCAAGTGCAGTTATTTCCCCCTAATGCTGTCCAGATGGTTTCTCTAATTTGGAAAATTAAAAAGACAATAAGAGTAGTATCAATTGAGAACTAAAATCATACTCTGTCTAAATAAAACCACTTATATCATACTATATTTCATAATTTACCAAAAATTCACTTAGATGTAACCAAACACACCATAAGTTTCAAACAACAGCTATGTTTTCAAAATGGCTCTACTTCTACTTCCTGTCCCCAACCATGGGATCAGGTGGAAATGACTTTCTACCGCAATTCCAACTATTTTCCTCTTTCAATATTCTTTCTAAGTGTTTTGATCCACTTCTCAGCCTCAATATCCTCCACATTTCATGCTGATGTGGTCATGACACTGGTCCTAACAAATCAGGTAACATGTAAGAGCCATAATTCTTTCATTTGCATTTTATAGACAGAAAAGAATGTGTCCAGGGATGCTATGACTTGTCCAAGATCCTGTTAGTCAGCAATGAAGTCAGAAATTCTGAAATTTTAACTTCTAATGAAGACAGACGGGAAGGTACTAATTAGGGTAATGCTAATTAATCAGTACACAGAGAGGAAATCTCATCCTGACAAGTAGCATATAAAGTGTCAAAGGGAAACATCCACTCCACAGGCTTCATCTTTTCATCATACATCTTCCTAGACATGCAGAACCCTAGTCATGTGGTTTTTCTATTGAAATTTTTAAGGATTAACTCTTGCTAGCCTCAAATGTCTGTTTCAAACCTGAAGTCCCATGGATTTGTATTGTGTTTAAATTTACCATCAATTTCTCAGCAATCACGTTAGCATTTCAGGCCAGCTGGAGATAAGCCAGATAAAGAAAATTAGCTAGGAGACTCCAATAGCCTTGATTTAATAATTGCTTTCATGCAGTTAGCATCAGGCTTCTTTGGCTAATGATGCTTAATCCAGTTTTCTTATGCCAGAACTTGCCTAAAATATTTTCCTTACATAATCACCTGTTACAATTCTTCTAGTTAAAAAAATTCTACAACAACATATAAACATAAATGGAATTTTTTAGTGATTTCCACTTAGGGAGGTTAACCTCAGGACCTAGTTTTATGTTCTCCTTGAATTGGACTAGTGCCAATGAGGTAAAAACTGCCCACAAAACAAGAAGTATTGTTCTATCAGCATGAATCTGATTGTCCTTTTCCATTGGACAAGGGTACTTAGGATGCAGGGGCCATAGGCACCCTTGACATTGCTCCAGTGGCAATGAACTGATTGAGCCCCATAATTGAGATAGTCGCAACCCACAGTTTGTTCACAAAATGGCCGATTACTGCACTGTCTTAAGGTGAGAAGGTTTTGGTGGGAGAGAAGGGATGTTCTCTCCCTCTGGTTTGTTCTTATTGTATCTAATGCCAGTTCAGATGATAGCATAGACCCTAGAAAGGGTGCAGAGTTTACCTTGTTACCTGCTGCAGAATATCAGGGCTCTGAGTGATTTCTGAGGGATCAGGTCCTGATTTGCATGGCCCTTCCTTGAGGTGTTGTGTAGATGTGCAGTGCCGGCAAGTCTCTCTGGCGTGGGGCAATGCCCACATATCTTCAGAAGAAGTTTGTGGGTTGCTGGAGAAGAAGTCTGAAGTTTAAAATTTCTGTTCCCACTCCAAAGCCAGATTCTCACCTAGATGAGAGTTTTAAGAAAATACATGAGACACACTGGATTGTTTTGTAGTATCAGAAAATCCAGTCATTTTTCATCATGGAGACTGATTTCCTGATCTTGTTTCATGTGTATTAAAGTTGATTGCAAGGCTGAGGGTGTGGCTCAGTGATAGGACATGTGCATATCATGCATGAGGTCCTGTGTTCTATCCTCAGCATCACATGCAACGTCCATTGCAGCCTGTACTTCAGACAGAGCCAGTTATTTATATAGGTAGAGGAGAAAGGTGACCCAGAAAATCACACACTGAACCTTAGAACATCTGCTTGCACACTTCTCAGATTTCATTGGCCAAAGTAACTCACGTGACCACTGGGGATCTCTTTTTTTGCATTATAAACCTCCATGAAATAAGATTAGTGGATATTTTGTGAACAATTTAAAACAATCAGTAATGCTAACTGTATGCTGGCCTATAGTTTTCAGCTCAAAAGAAATTTGGGAGGTCAGAGACTACCGAGCCTGCCCATTCTTAGTGATCACCAAAATCACCATTTACCTAATGCTTAGCTCTCCTAAATTACATCTATATAAAGATTTTTCTCTTTATCAAAATATATAATCTTAATTTATTCATATATATGGGGAAAACTATTCAAACAAAAAACAAGGACAGTATGGCAGCTTCTAGACAAATTAAAAACATAACTACTGTATGATGCAGCCCTCTTACTATTGCATGTGTATGTGTATACACATATACATATATATGGTTTTATACACACACACACACACAGCCCAGATAGAGTATGAAAAGGCCAAAAAGAAGCTGCTAAAGTCCTTTTTGCTTGCTGGGTTACCTTCTGCCTCCCCTGAACTATTCCTCTCCAGCAATGTCTGTGTCCCATGTCACCCTGCCATAACTTCGGGTGTCTGGTACTTTCCCTCAGCTATGAGAGAAAACTAAGCAAGACGCAGAGAACTGGGAATTTGTTTAATGAGTACAGAGTTCTTAGAAAATGAAAATTCCTTGGAGATATGTTGTATGGTTAACTGAACTATATACTTGGAAATTGTTAAGATGGTAAATTTTATGCGTTTTAAAAAACCAAATTAAGGTGTTTTCAATTTTAAAGTTAAAAAACCCACAAAATCTTTTTAATGACCACGCTATTCTCATTCACCTCCTCAGATCAAAAAGAACTTTAGCAGCTTCTTTTTGGCCTTTTCATACTCTATCTGGGCTACGTGTGTGTGTGTGTGTGTGTGTGTGTGTGTGTGTGTGCTTATGAATTTGGAAAATACCCACACAGACTTTTAGAAAATATATTTACATACATATAAACATAGGTAAAAATAGGAAATCATTTTAATGTATAGTATATAGCATTGAGTAAATTTTTCAGTAACATGCTTTATTCAGGTGATAGCTTTCATCTTAGAGATATTTCAATGCAAAGAGATATTTCTTCTTTACTGAAGAAAATCTTTATTTTAAAAATTACCTCTAAGAGGTGTCATACGCATGTCAAAGAGAAGATCCAAAATTTGCCAATCTGTGATCTATTTATTTCACTTAGTAGTATATCCTCCAGGTGTCTCCATTTGCACCTTTTATAGAGTGGGAAATTTCCATAGGAAATTTGGTGTGGGAATTTAATGAGTGGAAGGAATAAATATGATTCAGAAAGAAAATAAAAGAATATGTATAAAGGGGGTGGGGAGGTGTGGGTGGGTAGGGATATGAGTAAAAATGAGAACTAACGTGTCATATACTGTTATATGTGATTGTGAGATGTATATAAATTGTACCAATAAAGAATTCAATTAAAAAAAGAATTAAATGATTCATATCAGAGCTACATTTGTGCACCCATGTTCATAGCAACTCAGTTTGTGATGGCTAAAATTTGGAAATAACCCACATATCCGTCAACCGGAGATGGGATAAAGTTTTTTTTTAATGAAGTATTACTCTGCCAGAAAGAATGATAAGTTTGAATCATTCATACTCAAATGGATGTACCTGAGGAAATACTTGTGAGGAAAATGTCACAAATGTGTAAATATCATATCTTTTCTCTGGTATGAGAAACTGAAATTATAAATGAGTTCTAGAATGTATGATAGATACTGTGAAATAGAATATATTCAAATGGTAAAGGGGTAGGGGTATATAACATGGGGGAAATATGTGATGGTTAAAAAAAGGAAATAAAGCTTATGTATATACAGGACAGGGCTTGTCGGGTGGGCAGGGGAATGGGAAAAAGTGAGAATTAAGTCGGGTTGTACACTGATACAAATTTTCAATGTCAATTGTAATCAAGATGTGTATATAAAGTGTACCAATAAAATAAATTAATTAAAAAAGAAAAATATTACCTCGAAGAAATTAAGGTATATATAAGGGATATAAAAATATAGGGGCTCAGTGGTAGAATATGTATTTGATAAATTTGAGGTCCTGGGTTCAGTATCCAGCAAGAAACAAACAAACAAACAAAAAACAAAAAACAGAGAGAGGCTAATAGATTATTTCACCATTCTACTTTTAATGGATATTTAAGCTGATTTGCAATTTTTCAATATCTCTTTGAGTTTATGAGCAATATTATTCTATGGTGGATAATGATATACTCTACACTGTATAACAAGGAGTGGATTTAGGGATCATCCAGTACGTGTCTTCAGTGTTAATTATGCTTCCATGTTGTTCTCCAAAGAGCTGAGTCATCTGCAAGACAGGAAAATGCCATGCCCCACTTCTCAGCAACATTTTCTAGTATGAGTCTTTAAGTTTTGCCAGACTGATGGTTGGATATGACATTTCATTACCACTTTAATTTGCATTTCCCTGGTTTCTATAAGCCTTGATGATTTTTTCCATTTAGCTTCTGGTTATTTGCTTTTCTCTGCATTGTTTTCCCACAATCATTGTTCATTTCTCTTTTGAACTTTCTCTGATTGACTTGTAGGAATTGCTTAAATAAATGTTGCTCATCTCTTGCCATGTATGTGAGAAATACCTTCTTGCATCATCTGTTTTCTAACACTATTTATTAGACTTTTCACTTACTGGTCCCAAATACAACCATTGTCATTTACTTCATTTCTCTATAGATGAAGGCTTGTTTGTATTTCATAGATCTTTGTTTATCCTTTCTCTGTATGTTATACTTTACAATTACTATAAATATACTTAAAGTATAATTTGAAACTCTTCTTAGTCTTATATTCCAAAATAGATGTGGCTAGACTGGTGCATATTCTCCTCCATGTGAACACTTTAAAATATGCACCATGTGTTGAGGAGGGCATTTTGACTGGACCAATATTGCAAAGGATTTAGAGATTAATCTGTGGTCAGCCAGTTGTGGTGGTAGGTACCTATAGTTCCAGCTACCTAGGAAGCTAAAGCTGGAGGATCATTTTAGTACAGAAATTTGAGACCAGGTCAAATAGGGCTACATAATAAGATCCTAAAGATTCAAATCTTTTTTTAAAAATGGACTAAATTGGGGACAATTAATATTTTTAAAAATATTGAATCATCCAAACTTGGTACATGGTAAAACTCTCCAATTATTCAGATTTTTTTGTGTGTTCTTTAACAAGTTTTATTTAATTCTTGGAGTTACACTTGTAGGATTTATTCTCAGGAATTGTGGAGGTTGTATTAGTGGTATAAATGGCATTGCTTTTCAATTACATTTTCTTATTGGTTTTGGTTAGAGTATTGTGATGCTATTGGTTAAGTAACTCTTTACTTTCTGTCTTAGGTTTTATGGGTAGATAATCATGTCACTTTGAATCAAAGACATTATTGTTTTTCCATCTCAATATTCTAGAGAATGACACAGCAGCACTTCTCTGTTCCTTTTATTGAAGTGCTTCTTATCTTTCATAATTCAGTATGATATTTGCAGTAGCCTCATGGCATATACATTTAGTAAATCATACTTCCAAGAATGTGATGACATTTTGAAATAACATAATTTAACAATTTTTTCATGAAGTTGATCCTCATTATTCATGACTTCATATTTGTGAAACCAGTGCTAAAATGGTAACCCTAAAAATATGTATCTACCTCCTGGCTATATCGCTTGCTGCATAGTTCCCCTAATCTGCTTCCTGGCTGCTGTGAAATGAATAGCCATCCTCCAAGAAAGCCTTCCACCATGCTATTTCTTCCTTAAAGCCAATTGACCGTGGATTGAATGCTATAAAACTATGAGCAAAAAGGGCCAGAGATTTAGCTCAGTGGTTCCGGCGCCTGCCTCGCAAGCGCAAGGTCCTGAGTTCGATCCTGATAACCACATAGAATGCTGGGCATGGTGACTCACGCCCACCAGCAATCAATACTACATACTACAGTGCCGGGCATGGTGGTTCACGCCTGTAACCCCAGCACTCAGGAGGCAGAGACAGGAGGATTGCTGAGTTCAAGGCGGCTTGCCTGGGCTACATAGTAAGCTCAGGGCCAGCCTGAACTACAAAGCGAGACCCTGTCTCAAAAAAAAAAAAAAAAAACTATGAACAAAAATAAACATTTCTTCCTTTAAGTTGTATTTATTGAGTAGTTTGTCCAGTAACAAAAAGCTGACCAACACAGTAGACAAAGGAAATGTAAAGAAACTTGACTCCACAGGACTCAAGCTTGACCTGAGGCCCCAGTAGTCTAAGCAGAGAGGGCCTTTCTCATTCCACAAGGTCTTGCTATATCTGTGAGGCTTGCAGAGAAAAGGGTCAGGAGCTGGTTTCAAATCCAGAGTTGAGGCAGAAGGAGCTGGGGCTGAGGATAACTTTCTTTGGGGATAATTCTCAGGAGTTTGTGGCAGCATTTTTTTCAGGGCCCAGGGGATCCATGGATGACATTTCTCTCTCACTTCAAGTGAGTTTGCCTTTGTAGTCATAGATCCAACCAATGGCTGATCAAAGCTATTTAGAAAAAAAAAACACAGAAAGTTCCAGAAAGAAAATTTGAATTTTTCTTTTGCTGAGCCCCACACTGAATCCAACAAATGGATGTATAAGCAGACACAGCTGCAGTGCCCTGCTGTTTCAGGTCTCAGTCTCTAGCATTAATCCTTCAGGTGCTGTTTCCCTCAAATCCTGTATGTACTGTGAAGATAGACTTCCCATGATTGTGTCTGTACTTGAGCATGTACAGAATTTTTGACATCATTCCCTAGAACCGTACAATCTAATAATTATTTACTTTGGATTATGTATTATAAATCATCTAGAAATGATTTAAAGTCTTGAAGAGGATGTGTATATGCAGATATTATGCCATTTTATATAAAGGACTTGAGCATGTACAGATTTTGGTGTCCCTGTAGTGGGATCCACCATTGCAGTGATAGGTGCTTCAGGAGACCAGAGAGGACTCTGAATGCATCCTTCAGAGTTTGAGAAAACAAGCCTGTTTCTGATTTTTGCCCTCTAAATAAGCCTTCTGTTGAAGGGCTGATTGCTGCTCCCTAAGGAATAAAACAAAAATCTGCTTTGCCCCAGGCCTTTCCTCTACTGCCTATGGATACTTCCACTGACTGTGGACAGTAAAAAAGGAAATAGGGATGTTTCCTGTAGACCAGATGTGGCCCACACATGTCACAGGCAGATTAGAGCAATTTTGAATTCCACTCAAGAGGTTCCTGGGTCTACAGATATAGCTCAATGATATAGCACTTACCTAGAATACGCAAGGCCCTCAGGTCAATTCACAGAAAACCAAACCCCACACATATGGAAAAAGAAGTGTGCGGAAGGGTGCTCTGACTGGCACAAGGGGACATTTGTGGAAGACACCCTCAATGCAAAGGAAGAAATAAAAGGAGGTTGTATTGTCTACATGGAACTACTGACTAGGGATTCTAGCAGGAAAATCTCAGGAAAGTGCTTCGCTTAGAAAGGGAAATTGACTCTACGGACTTTTAAAATCAAAGCTCCCCTACCCCCAACTCATAATAGAAATTAACAAGCAATACTTTCCCAGAGCTGTCAAAAACCTGGGCTAGGTGGTAAGATTGAATAAGATGCCTGAGTTGGGATGCAGTGAAACCAGTGGTCATTTTTTCTCCACAACACCTAGGGCAGAGACTGGCTTTCAAGAAAAACGAAAATTTGACATTGACATCAACATCAGCCATTTTTAGTGTTGAAACTTACACTGTTTTGTGAATAAAAGGGACCAGATACATTTTTAAATCTCATAGCAGGGAGAAAGGTTATGTGTACTATGTGAGATTTCTACCAGGGATAAGGAAATAAACCATAAAAGAATTCTGCAATGCTTGTGAAAGAGGTTGCTTTCTACTTATAGCTCTGGAGCCCTCTTTCAGGAGGGATACAAATGATTTAGGTGATGTTGTAGATACTGTCTACTGCTTTCCAAAAAATTTCATAGAATTCATGTATCCACCAGTACACAAGAATGCTTTCATAGATGAAGTTTGGCTAGTATCATTTTTAACTATTTTAATTCTACTGAGTAAAATGTTGTCTTAACTCACTACTCTTGGTTCACAAGTTCCCTGTGGAAGATGCTATGCTTTGGTTGCTGAATGCCCTTCAAAGGTCCATAGTTTCAAGGGATGATCCCCAAGGTGGCTCCACTGGGAGACGGTGAAGACTTGAAGAGGTGGGGTGTGGTAGGAGGTGTTTAGGTCTTTGGGGGATTGGAAAGGGATTGTAGCAGCTTCCTTTTCCTTTCCTGGCTGTGAGGGTTTTTTTTTTTCTGCCACATGTTTCTGTCATGGTATACTAGCTCATATCTTTCTTAAGAAACATGCTACAGACCCCAAAACAATGGGACCAATTGGTCATGGACTGGAACTTCCAAAACTGTGAAACAAAATATACCGTGCCTCAATGAAAATTAGTTATCAGGCATTTCAGTATGCTGACAAGAAGCTGACTGACAAGGAACAGTAGCATTTGGGAACCAGAACAGACAGTAGAAATTACTGAAACACAGAGAGAAGGAGGGTGTGTCAAAGTCTCAAAGCAAACCATTTTCGCCCTTTAGAAGAACTGTTTATAGATTCAGACTTCATAAAAACAAAATTCTGGAAAACTTATCTTTTTGAAAAGGAGAGATAATTTTCTAAGATTCTAAAGTTTCTGAATGGAAACTGATTATTTATCAAGATCATCAACTACATTTTCTAAGTTCCCCTAGGATACACCTCAAATATTTGATATTCTGAGGCATACTGACATCCACATTTAATGGGACTAACAGATTTCTTCTCATTGTTGTTTTATGTTTTAGATTTTCCTATTTTAAAACCAGAAATTGATTTTCTTCGAGAATCAAGTTAAACCTGTTTGAGGTTGGACAGATGACAAGAATAAGAACAAAGCGATCCCCCAAGAGCAAAATTTTGGATGCAGTCCATCTGCAAAAGAATCTGCCATAGCACACATATTTTCCAAAAAAAATATGTCTATCTTACAGGGTTTTACATCTTCACAGTGCAGGATTTTTAAACCTTTCAGCTCTGCCCTGAGGCAGGAGGTGAGGGAGATGTCATTTCCTGAATCTTTCTCTTTCTATTTTAGCCAATTGCATCAGAAAACAATAACCAGAGGTTTTTGAAGAGCAGAAAGTATAATCATTGTATTCTTGCTCCACAATGACACTATGTGTTTCCTTCAGCAAGAGCCTGGCTGTTCTTAAATCATTGTCTATTATGTTTGTCTCCCCCCACCCCGAGAACAAATTCATCTCAGTTTATCCCCATTTAGCTTGTTTAACTTGGTGTGCGGTCTCAGGATGTCTGTATGTATCATATCCAGAAAGAAAGTATAGATTTAGCAGGGACCTTAAGGCTATCCTCACAAATAGCATGCTCACTGTGTAATTACTCTGTGAATGTCTCTGGTTTTCTGCAAATTAAACTCATGTTACCCCTTTTGAGTCTGTGTAATATATATGTTCTCACTCTACAGTTATTCACTCCCTTCTAAGACAAGGATTAAACTCCAAATCTGCCTGCAGAAATATAAATTGCTTTAAGAGATCATTATGAACCTCTGAGGTACATATGCCCCAGAAGCAGGGTTTAAAGAATATATTGCTAAGTGAAGAAAATTATTTTGATTTTCACAGAAATATAATAGCTGATAGAATTTAGAAGCATTTAAAATGCAGAACATTTTCAGTAGCCTATGGTATGTAAGCCATACCCTTTCTAGGCTCTTCATAGCTGGTAACTGCTTCTTGACTGCCTCCCTACTACCAGTCTTCAAATCCATGTCTTCCCACTCTGTTCCCTTGTTCCCCTCTTTGCCCTGTGTCCCTCCCAGGATAGTGCACCATTGATTTCTCTCTTCTTCAATGCCTTGGCAGCTACTCCTGTGGGTACTCTACTGCCCAATTTGAAACACTTCCTTTTTTGTCCTCTGAACCTGAAAGTGACTGCTTTCCTCTCTCTGCTCTTTATAGCTATCCATTTATTCATCTGTTAATTGCAAAAGCCTAATCCACACTTGTAACAAATCAACAGAACTGAAGTGTATAAATAAAAACTCTCCACTTCTTTTCCCATTATCTCATTTCTCCCAAGAGGTAACATTTTCTTTAATCAGACATTATAATACTACATTGCAAATATGCATCTATTTCTGTGGTATTCTTTTATCCAAATGTGACTATAGTTCTAGAGCTTGTTCTTTTCTGTTTCTTCTTTTTTTTTTTTGAGACAGAGTCTCACTTTGTAGTTCAGGCTGGCCCTGAGCTCACTATGTAGCCCAGGCAAGCCTCGAACTCAGCTATCCTCCTGTCTGCCTCCTGAGTGCTGGGATTACAGGTGTGAGCCACCACACCTAGCTTCTCTTTCATTTTAACAACTGTTTGAAAAGTGTAAATGGTATAGAAGAATATATTACAAAACATTAAAGCTCTTTCATGTATTGATTGATTGATTGATTGGTTGATTGATGATTGATTGATTTGAGACAGGGTCTCTCTTTGTAGTTCAGGCTGGCCTTGAGCTCACTATGTAGCCCAGGCTAGTCTTGAACTCAGAAATCCTCCTACCTCTGCCTCCCGAGTGCTGGGATTACAAGTGTGAGCCACCACGCCCAGCTTTCATGCATTTATTTAGGAAGCCAAACTGTCCTGTCAGTAGGCTGAGTCACTAAAAAAGAAAAAAAAATAGAAGAAAAAGTCATCATACAAATAACTACAAGGTGGGCCAGGGATGTAGTTCAGTAGCGCTGCTCCTGCCTGGCAAGTGTAAGGTTCTGAGTTTGATCCTCAATACAGGAAAAAAAAGCAAATAACTATAAAGCATTTTAATCTTTAATCTTTATTCAGTCCATTTTTCTTTGTTACTCATTCCCTTCCTCTTTCTCTTTTCACACACACACATGCATGCACTGCTAAAAGGACGTTTAGTTCCCTAATTCTTGATGCTCACAGATGGTCCCACTGCAAACAGCCTCGTGTATATATACTTTTGTTCATGTCTGAATATTTGATGGCATAGATATCTTGAAGTGAAAATACTATGATAGAATGACAAACATTCAGAATTGGTCCAGATCCTGCCAAACTGTTCCCAAACATCTCTACCACCTGTACACTCACTTCCAGTGTTTGAGCATCTCTGTATCCTCACAGCCACATAACTTTTGTATGTATCAAACTCTTAAAAACTTGTTTTTCTTTGGCCAATTTAATAGCTAAAAACTGAATAGCTTTATTTCATCTGAATGTCCTTTTTCTGTGCAATGTTTCCTAAGAATTATCTTTCAAGTTGTTTTTTTGCCTTTAATTTTCTTTGTGGTGACATTTACTGGTGAGGAAGTGTGTAATTTTATATAGTCAGATTTGTCGAGATAGGCCTTTGTATTTTCTGGATTTCCATTTGCCCTAAAAAGTTCTTCCCCATTCTAACATTATTGAATACACTTACAGTATTACTCTTTTAAATATATGTGTGTGTGTATTAGCCATTTGTAATTTTGTAATTTATTCTTGTGTGAAAAAGATATAAAGATATATTTGTCTCCTAAATTGTCAATCATTTCAACCTTTTTATAGAGTAATTATCCTTTCCTTACTAATTTAAAATTTAATTTATATCATGTACAGAATAGTTCTATACTTTTTTATCATGTGATACCACCTACTATAATTACTATCATTTTGTATTATATTTTGATACTTAACATGGAAAACTTTTTTTTTTTTTGCTCTTGTCCAATTTCAGGAAATAGCTTGTCAAAGTTCATTTTTAAGGTACCTGATATTTTTAGTGAGGTCTCATTGAATAAGTAGATTATTTAGAATAAAATCCACAGAGACATTGAAAAATGCCTGCATATTTCTCAGGCTTTGGAAAGCCACAAAAATACCTAGGGGTGTATACATGGCTACAACAGATCTGAGAAGATACTTAGTTCTCACTTTGGGCTGAGCTTGAGTCTGTAAGCCAGTAATATGTGAAAACAGAGTTCTCAACCACTTACAGGAGCTTTGAAGACATGTGCCAACATATGCACAGCCAAAGGTAGGAAACTTGTTTCAAGATACATCTGCTTTAAAAGCAGAAAGCTTTAAGGAAGTTTTTCCAGAAATTCTAACCAATGACTTCTACATATATTTCAGGGATCAGGAGAATGTCATACAAAATTAGTCTGTTTTGTGCTGCTATGACAAGATACCTGAAGCTGGGAAAAGAATTTTATGTAGCTCACAGTTTGGAGATTCAAAAGCATGATGTCAATATCTGCTCAGGTCTTATGAGGGTCTTGTGGAAGACCTTATCATAATGGCAGTTACATTTGTACAATGGAAAGATCACATGACAAGACAGGAAGCAGGATGCCAGGAAGGGACCAATTTTTATAATATCCCATTCTACGGAAACTCACTCATTCCAATGACACCAGACTTTGTGAGATCAGCATTAATCCCTTGCTACCTAATTACCTTGTACTGTGTGACCTATCTTTTAAGGATTTTTCACTACTGCAACCCTGCCATATTGGGAACCAAGCTTTCAGCACAGAAGCCTTTGTAGGACACATTCAAAATGATCTACCTTTTCCAATAGGATCCATCCTTGTTGAGTGGAGCACTTCCATTACCCAGTCACTTTCCGAAAATAGCACCTCAGAACCTATGAAATTTCTAAGGGACATTTTCATATCTAAACCATTATATTCCACCCCAGCTCCCAAGAGTCGTGTCCACCTCATTGTGAAAAATGCATATATTTTTTTAGTTTTTTGTCTTATTTTTTAGTTTTTGAGAAAGGGTCTCTTTTGGTAGTTTGGGCTGGCCCTGAATTCACTATGTAACCCAGGGTAGCCTTGAACTCATGGCAATCCTTCTTCCTCTGCCTCCCAAGTGCTGGGATTACAGATGTGAGCCATCATGCCCAGCTGAAAAATGCATTTTTTACATCTCTTAAGAGTTGCCAATATTTTAGCAGTTCCAGAATTTCTCAAATTCAAAGTCTTACTTAAATAAGCAGACAACCGTCAACTCCTACAAAAGTCAAAGAGAAAATTAAGTATTTCCTATATATAACACCACAGAGTAAATATTCCCATTTCAAAAGGGAGGAGTAGGGTGTCCTTGTTACTCTTCTCTCATTGCTGAGACAAAATAGCCAACAGTCAAAGTTAAAGGGCAGGAGTTTTATTTAGCTTATAGTTTGTAGTGGATTCAGTCCATAATTAGCTGACTCCAAGGCACTGTAGCATGGCAGACAGGAATTGCAGAGGACAATGAATTCATAGCCAGAAGGAGACAGTGAAGCATCAAGGGACCTTAGCAGTTTTTCTGCCCCTTTTATACCCTATCTATGCTACTGGGATTAGGGTGGTACCAAACCAGTCACTGAACCGATTAGTAATCGCACACTCTGAAGCCCAGAATTGCACCGTGAATCAATTGCATGACTGATCCAGTCATCTCTGAAAAAACCCACCTATGACTGCATGAGGTTTTGGGGGACATCTAAACATAAGCCATAACGTAAGGGAATAAAAAAGAATCAGAGTGAAGCAAGACTAAAATGTTAAAGGCCCCATCAGGAGAAACATTAAATTTTATTGCTCTATCTCCAGCACTTGGGCCCATGATGGTGAGATATGACCTCCGAAGAGCTTGGGAAGTCCCACTCTATGGCCTTGCTGGTCGCAGCCTGTATGGCCTCTCTTGGGCTGGTTGCATTCTGCCTGCAGCTTCCTCAGTAGGCATTCCACACTTGTGACATGTCCAGCTTCTGGAGTCTGTACTGGCCTTTCACTTCATTCTCACAGCTTCATGTATTCCCCTCTCAGGCACACACTCCCTGCCCTCCCTGGCCTTCCTCTGAAATCTGAGTGCCTCCTGACTCCACAATTCTTGCATTCTAGATATTTTTAAAATTAACATTATGTGAATCATCAAGGTCCTCTGCCAGCTTCAGCACTAGCTAAGCACTCATTGATCATGGTTACAGAGGCCTCTGCCTACAGGGTTGAACTCAATATTGCTCTTCTCTGGGCATCTCTAAGTGAGCAGGGCACCCTGGAGTTCTCAAACCAAAGTCTTTTGGAGGAGTGCACCCTTTTATACTCCTGAGGTTGTAATGGGAAAGTAGCCAAATCAAGGCATTTTTTCTGGTGCAAAATACTTGGTTGCTTTTAAATGGCACAGCCACACTCTCCCAACTTTATACAGATTTCCTGTTTGGCTAAACAACAAGATTTTGAAATCCTTCAACTCTACTTATTGATCCATATTCTTACCATAAATGTGATCAAAGCAGCAAATTGCACCCATGCAGTAAGATTGTCATCCTTAAACTCATTCTCACACAAAGTGTCAAGGCACAGTCAAATATAGACAATTGTGTAAAATTAAGTGTGACATATATGGTCTCTAGTCAAATTCCCAACAAAATCTTTATTCCCGACTCATGAGCCTATCCTTTGCGGTTCACAATCTTATCAGCATTCCGATCTTCTGAGGTCTGATTAGAATCACCCATCAGGCTTTGCTTATAACATTTTAAACTTTCTCTAGCCTGTTTCTCTAACTTTTTCAAAACATCTCCTGCAAGCCAGTTCCAGGGGTTTTAATCCATATAGTCAGACACAGTCACAGTGACAATTCCACTTCCCTGGTACTCTTTTTTCCCCCCTATATTTGTCAGCTTTCCCATTCCTGGTAGCAAATACTGGTCACAGGTGACTTAAAGGAGGTTAAATTTATTTGGATCAAGATTTCAGAGGGCTTAATGTGCAGCTGGCTGGATCTGCAGCTGAGATGACATGGTGGTAGAGCACACAGAGGAAGGCTGCAAACCCTGGCAGCCGAGAGACACAGAGAAAGCACAAAGCCAGGGACAAAAGCCAACCTTTCCGGTCACAGCCCCAGAAAAACAACCTTCTAACAGCACATTCAGTCATAAATTTGTTAATGGATCAGTCAGCTGCTGAGTATTTCATGCTCATGATGCAATTGCCTTCCAAAGGTCCATGAGCATTTTGAGGGAAATTTAGATCTAAACCACTACATCCCCAACTAATTATTTAGAACTTTAGTTTTCATTTGTCAACCCCATCTTCCAATTAGACTATTACTTTTATTATTTTATGCCCTCTATATTTATTTATGTTTATGAATATCTTTGCTAATAGTTTCTTTTTGCCTCTGAAATATTAGATTTAGGAGACTTTTTCTATATATTTTGGTAAAGAAATTTTATAAGTACATATTTGTGAAAGACAATAAATGTATTCACTGTGGGGAGTTAGTATACCTACATTTCACATCTTAATCCTTTATACTCCCCCAACCTTCTAACCTTAGATCCCTGCCAACCTTCAAAACCTACACCTCCATGATTCTTAAAGATTATCATTTATTTTGCCTTTTAATTATTTATACTTTGGCTTTCTCAGATAGGAGGTACCATGCAATATTTAACCTTCTCTGTCTGATTCATTTCATTCAACACTATGGTCTCAAGGTGCATCTATTTTCTTAAAAATCACTCAAATTTACCTGTCATAGTGTGTAGTACTCCATTGTGTATATGTACCACATTGTTTTCTCCTTATATCTGTTATTGGACTTATAGGCTTTCTCTAACATTTAGCTATTTTATGCTGTACTGCTATAAACATGTTATACATGTACCACTATGATAGAATGTTTTTAAATCTTATGGGAAGATACCCAGGAACAGTATACCTAGGTCAAATGAAATTTCTATTTCAGTTTTTGAGGGATCTCATACTAATTTTTATAGTGGCTGCACTAGTTTACATTTTTGCTCACAATATAGAAGGATTCTTCTGCTACAGATTAGTGAGCACTTGTTATTTTTTGAGTTTCTGATAATAGTTACTCTTTCTGAAGTAAGATCTCAGTTCTATTTTGATCTGCATTTGTACAATGGTCAAAGATACTGCATATTTTTTTATTACTTAACAGTCCTTTGGACTTCTGTTGAGAGTTGTTTATTCATGTCAGTTACCCATTTTTTGATTAGGTCTTTTATTTTTGTAGGTCTAATTTTTGAGTTCTTTCTATATTGTATATATTAGCCTTGGTCCAAGGAGAAGCTGGAAAAAATATTTTCCCATTCTGTCGCCAATTTTTTCACTGTGTTAGTTGTCTGCTTTGCTGTATAGATGCTTTTTAAACTGATACAATACATTTGCTATTTTTTGAGCAATTAGGGTTCTGTTCAGAAAGCCCTTACTGGTGCCTACATCTTCAAGAGTTTTACCTAATCTATGTTCCAGCAGATTCAGTGTTTCTCTTTAATATATAAGTATTGGATCCGTCTTAGAGATGTAGGTTTAGATGAATTCTTCCGCATATCTATAACTAGTTCCCCAGGGCTATTTAAGGATACCATCTTTCCTTCAATGTAAATTTTGATCCCTTTGTCAAAGGTCAAATAGCTGAATGTGCTTGAGCTTTCTTTTCAATCCTCTGTTCTCTTCCATTGGTCTGTATACATGTTTTTGTTCTGGTGCCAGGCTGTTTTTATTACTATAGCTTTGTGTAGGTTGAAGCCCAGTATTGTAATGCCTTATGCATTACTCTTTTTTGATCAGGATTACTCTGGCTACTCCAGGTCTCTTCTAGTTACATAAAAACTATAGGACTTTTTTCTAGTTTTTAGAGAATACTGCTGATATTTGATTGTGATTGCATAAAACTGATGTATCAGTTTTGGAAATATGGCCATTTTAACAATATTGTTTCTGCCTATCTAAGAAAAAGAAATATCTTCCATTTTCTGATGTTCTCTGTAGCTAATTTTTCCAGGATACTTGTCTTTTATTATACAGGTCTTTGAATTCCTTATTTAGGTTGATTCCTAAGCACTTATTTCTTCTTTTGAAGTTATTGTGAAAGGGATTATTTTCCCTAATGTCTCTTTCAGTGAGTTTATTGTTGGTGTATAGGAATTCTATTGATGTGAGGCATGCATGCACGTGTGTGTGTGTGTGTGTGTGTGCGTGCGTGCATGTGTGTGTGTTATTTTTGTATCCTGCTACCTTGTTGAATTTATTCATTAGTTCTAGAAGTATTTTGGTGGGATTTCTTTTTTTGGTCTTCTATGTGAAGGACTATGTCATCTGTAAATAAGGATAGTTTGACTTCTTTTCCTATATGCATGTATTTCTTTCATTTATTTCCCTTGCCTAGATGTATTGGCTAAAGTTGTGAGTCCTATCCTGAACAGAAGTGGCAGGGTTGGAGATTTAGATCACTGGTTCCAGCACCTAGTACTTCACAAGCCCAAGGTCCCCACTTCAATCCCTGGCACCTAAAAAACAAAAAACAACAACAACAAAAATCTAATCTCTAAATAGGAGTGGTAGAGTAGACACCTTGTCTTTTCCTAGTTCTAGAGGGAAATCTTTCCTTTTCTTTTCCTCTTAGTATGATATTGGATGTGAATTTGTCACGAATATTTTTATTGGTCTGAGATGTGGTCCACTGATACCTATTTTTGTGAGGTTTTTATTATGAAGATATGTTGGTTTTTGTCAAAGACTTACTTCAGTGCCTATTAGATAATCATATGATTATTGTCCAGGCTTCTGTTTATGTGATACAAACTCACATAAATATTTGTCAATTTATGCATGTCGAACCATCCTACCATACCTGAGATAAAGCCTATGTGGTCATGATGTGTGATCTTCTTGATGATTTGTTACATTTTGTTTGCCAGTATGTTGTTGAGGATTTTTGAATCTGTGTTCTTAAAGGAGATTGGCTTAATAGTAATTTTATTTTTTGTTAATTCCTTGTCCATTTTTGATATCAAGGTAATTCTAGCTTATAGAAATTATCTTGGTAATATTATATCCCTTTCAGTTTTATGGAAAAGTTTTAAGAGTATTAGCAATATATATTTCCTGAAGTTCTCAGTGAATCCATTGGGCCCTAGACCTTTTTTGCTGATACATTTTTTAGAATGCCTCTATTTCATTGCTTCATATTTGTTTATTCACTATGGAGCCCAGGCAGGCCTCAAACTCAGAAATCCTCTTGTCTCTGCCTCCTGAGTGCTGGGATTACAGGCGTGAGCCACCATGCCTCGCCAGAAATTTTTAAATATGTTTTTGGTTCAGATTTGGCAATTCATGTGTCCAGGAACTTCTACTATTTTAGCTTCCCCAGGTTATTGAAATATATCTTTTGGAAGTAGTTTCTTACAATCCTTTGGACTTCAGTAGTGTGGACTATTATTATTTACCTTTTTTGTATTGAATTACCTGGATATTGGATTTTTTTTTTTTTGAGACAAGGTCTCACATCATAGTTCAGGCTGGCCCTGAGCTCACTATGTAGCCCAAGCAAGCCTCGAACTCATCCATCCTTCTGCCTCTGCTTCCCAAGTTCTGGGATTACAGCTGTGAGCCACCAAGCCCGGTATTGTTGTATGTGGTTACTGGGGATCGAACCAGGCACCTTGTACTTGCCAGGCAGGTACTGGAATCACTGAGCTAAATCTTTGGCCCCAGGATTTTTCTTTCTTTTTGTTTTGTTTTGTTAAGTTTGGGTATAGGTTTATCAATCTTGATAATCCCTTAAAGAGTGATGTATTCATTTCTCCCTGACTGTTTTTAACCTCAATTTCATTAAAATTTTCTTGCCTCTTTATATTATCTTCTATTAATTTCAGGTTTAAATTGTTCTTGTTTTTCTATGCTTTAAAGTGCATTGCTAGGTTATTTATTTGGGAATTCTCAGTTCTTTTAATGTGTGCATTCATGATATAAACTTTTCACTTAGAGCTGCTATTATTGTGTTCTATAGGTTTTGACATATTGTGCTTTCATTGTCATTTATTATGGAAAAGCTTTTCTTTCTTCCATCATTTCTCCTGTTATTCATTAATTATTCAGTAATATACAGTGGACCCTGAAGTTATAACCAGAACAACATGGTCATGGCCAGAATTTTAGTTTTAACTTATGACTAAAGTCTTGGGTTATGACCCAAGTGTCAACTGCTTGTGTTTCCATATGGTCTCAGATACAGGTTTAACCTTTAATAAGTTCTGAAGGGAACATTACAATATCCTTTCCTGTGGGGTTAACTGAGAAATCCTGAGCCAATATCTCATTAAGGACATTGAGATCTGCCTGAAAGTACATAAATATTGGATTTTTCTTTCTTTCCTTTTTGGTAAGTTTGGTCAAATATTTGTCAATCTTGTTTATCCTTTCAAAGAGCTGTTTATTCATTGAATCCTGTTATTGTTTTTTAGTCTCAATTTAATTAATTTTTGCTTGGATCTTTATAATTTCTTCATTAGTTTCAGGTTTGAATTGCTCTTCATTTTTAGGGACTTGAAGTGCACTGTTAGGTTATTATTTGGAAATGCTAATTTGGCCTAAAGTTATATGGAGAGACTTTGAAGGCAATTGAATAACTTGAGTTACAACCAGCCTTCTAGAGGGAATTGAGTTTGTAAGTCAAGGGTACACTGTATTATTTAATCTCCATGAGTTGTATAGTTTTTGTGGTTTCTTTTGCTGTTAACTTCTAACTTTATTCCACTATGATTTAATAGGATGCAGGGGATTATTTCAATTCTTTTGTATTTATTTAGGTATATTTTATTGCATAAGATATGGTCTAACTTAGAAGAATATCTGTGTGCTGATGAGGAAAATGTGTATTTTGTTGTTTGATGAAATATTCTGTAGGTATGGAATAAAGTCCCTTATTCCATGGTTTGGGTTTAATTCTGATATTGCTTTGTTAATTTTTTGGTCTAATTAATTTGTATAATTATTTGAATAGGACATTGAAGTATCATACTATATTTGTATTTGTGTCTATCTTTTATGCCCAGTAGTTTCTGTTTTATGAAACTGAGTGTGCCAATATTTAGAACATAGACATTTAAAACTTATTTCTTCATGTTAAATTATTCTTCTATCAGAATTTGGTGGCTAGGGCCAGGGATTTAGTTCAGTGGAATATCTGCTCACCTTGTGAAGATAGTCATGAGTTTGATTTCTGGTACTACAAGAAAGAAAGAAAGGAAGAAAGAAAGGAAGAAAGAAAGGAAGGAAGGAAGGAAGGAAGGAAGGAAGGAAGGAAGGAAGGAAGAAAGAAAGAAAGAAAGAAAGAAAGAAAGAAAGAAAGAAAGAAAGAAAGAAAGAAAGAAAGAAAGAAAGAAAGAGGAAGGAAGGAAGGAAGGAAGGAAGGAAGGAAGGAAGGAAGGGGCTATCTTTTTCTCTTCTGACCAGTTTTGGTTTCAAGTAGGCCATGTCTGAAAATGAGATAGCTACTTCTAGGCCTTACCTCTTAAATGTACTCCCCCTTCATTACCATCAAACTAGAGAACACAGTGCTGGCATATGAACCTCTGGGTGACAAGCCATATCCTAACCATGAAAAGAGCTAGCTACCCTTGCCTGACCTAACTCAAATCTCCTTCTATGTGAAAAGTCCTATCTACAGGGAATTTGTCAAAACAATCAGCAATAATTCCTTAACATTTTAGTTCCCACAGGAAGCATTGCCATTTGGGGCTAATGAAGGACTAACCTATGAATTTAAAAGGATAAACTGGAGATGTAATGTCCATAGAGGACATTGTCTGCAAGCTCACAGTCTCATGCAGGACTGAGAGCACATCTGGAGATATTTGCATCTCTAGGAAAAGAACTGAGAAGGCTCTAGAGCTCTCAGCTCTGATAACCTTGAGGGTCTGTACAAACAGACAGTGAAGCCTAAAGTAGAGTTACACATGGATAGTGTCTACTGTGTCCTCAAATATTACTTTAACATCATTCAATTATTATTAATGTTAATCAAATTTCAATACTTTTATCACGTTCACTTTTTCTCTCACTCCTTCTGCTGGATTTTTATCATTTCTTCTCCATATAGGTCATTCTAATATGCATGTGTACGTCAGTTCTTCTGAATTAGCTTTCATTTCACTGTGCGTTTCACTCTCTGTTCAAATTCCTACCAAACCCACTCCTTGTGTCTTGAAATACAACCACTGCAATTTTCATTATAAGACTTCTTCCACTTGTTCTTCATTGTTTGTAATCCTTTCCTACAAACTACCCAGCTTTTCTTGATTTCTTGAATATGGTAAATTTAATTATTTAAAGTTAGCATTTTATATGACTAATATATGTTTGTGGATTGTTGATTTTGCTGGTCAGTTATTTTTACTGATTTCCTATCATACTTTTTTTGCCATTATAGTCTAGGAAATTTGCACTGGTTGCTGGGAATGTCGTATTTATAAATGATTTTATAAATGACTTGATGTTTGCTTCTACCAGTGCCTGGCAACAGTAGCAACTTGGAATCATTTTAACAAAATTTCAGGAACTGATATGACTCAAAGATGAACTGTGGTCCTTGAAAGTACCTATCTATAATTTCCCTCATTGCAAAGATTTAGACCTCAAGGTAGCAAGTGAAAATGAAAGGGTTTCCGAGGTCCCCTTCAACCTCACAGCACCTGGGGCCCAGTCCCTACTTCATCATCCTCTAATAATGTTCAAGGACCTGCTCAGCCTCTCAGAAATTCTTCTATAATTTGGAAAATGCCTCCTTTAAAATGCAGCATCGAGTTTAAAGGAAAAGCAGACCAGGCATGGTGATCCAAGCCTGTAGTCCCAAGACTCTGAAAGGCTGAGAGGCAGGAGGATTCCAAGTCCAAGCTCTGTCTGGGCAACTAGCGACTTAGTGAGACTCTCACTTAAAATTAAGATAAACAAATGCTGAGGAGATAAAAGGCCCTGGGTTCAAACCTCAGTATTAGCAGAAGAAAAGAAAGAAGGAGGATGAGGGGAAAATGAGGAGGAAAGCAGGCTGAGTCAGACCCATAGCTTTTCATTGTCTCATTTGTTCTCCCATTTGTTCAAGAAGATATTTGGCATCGTGTCCACATTATTGTTAACAGAATGACAGGTCTGAAAACCTAGTCTGTCATGACTAGAATTCTCAATTGAATGTTAAATAAACTATTATAGGTTGAATTAATTTATTATGTTTATTATATATCAAATTAATTATAATTTGTGATAAAATATATAAGCTAAAACTAGTATTTTATATGTAATATTCAGTTATTAAATAATTCACACCAATGTACAACCATCACCCCAATCCGTTTCAGAATCTTTCCAAACTCAAACTCCCATTGAATAGTAACACACCATTCTCCTTGAAGACGTCCAGGACACTTCACCCCCAAATCTGCTGCGGTGTAATGTTAACAATTCTAAATTAGGCCAGAGATTTAGCTCAGTGGTTCCGCCGCCTGCCTAGCAAGCACAGGGTTCCTGGTTCAATCCTGGCAACCACATCCAATGATATGATATTGGACATGGTGACTCACACCCACCAGCAGTCAGTACCACATCCCACAATGTTGGGCATGGTGGCTCACGCCTGTAATCCCAGCACTCAGGAGGCAGAGGCAGGAGGATTGCTGTGAGCTCTAGGCTTGCCTGAGGTACATAGTGAGCTCAGCGCCAGCCTGAGCTACAAAAGTGAAACCTTGTCTCAAAAAGAAAAACATCCACAATTCTAAATTAAAGCTGCTTGGAGAGCAGTAGATGCTGGGAGAGGCTTCTTTTAATATTCTTTTATCTACCTGAGGTCCAGACTTAGCAAAGAGGAAATAATTGCTTTCTGTCTCCTCCTTGAGAGTCCATAAACTGGACTAGTATCGCAGGAAGGAAAACTGAAGAAAGTTACTAGATTGCACAGACCTTGTAACAAGCTATTGTTTAATGAGGCATCCATTCATCCCTCTGAGGAGAATTATCTACAACCTACTCCTAAGTTTCTGTTCACTCTCTCTCTAAAAATCATTTACTACTCCTCAGAAAAGAGTTGTTATGCCCATCCCTACCCATTGCTCTGCACCATGAAGAAAAGGATATTAGAAACACAAAGCTCACCAGTTAACGGGAGATCAGGCTCATGTGATTTTTCGCTGTGCACATTGTTGATTCTTCAGGCCAAACAGGCTTTGTCTCTCTTCACTGCACATTTTTCAAACCCATGGATTTTCCCTAAAAATCATTTACAAACCATCACAAGTATCTCAATTCCCGTTCTCCACCTCTCTTTTAGAAAAGAAAAAATATAAATTTCTAAAGGATACTGGACTTTAGGGTAATCACACTAGACTGATCTTCTCTTGTACTGAGAATTGTCTCCCTTTAGTTCACTAACAATTTGTGTGTCTTTTTTCTAGTTTAATGTCTTTTATTTCAGTTTATTACACTGAATACAATAGTTCCAGTGCTAGAATTTCCTTCCTTTTAAAGGCTGAGTAATATTCCATTGTGTGTATACAATATTTTGTTTAACCATTATTTGCAGATAGATAGTTGGATTTCTCCTGCCCACTAGCTATTGAGAGTAATGCTTCTCTACATGTGTTGTATAAATACTTGTTGGAGACCTCACTTTTGTTTTTTCTGGATATATGCCCAAAAGTGAGATTGCTAGATCACACAAGGATTCCATGTCTCATATTTTCAGAAACTGGTGACACCATTTTACACTCTCATCAGCAATGTATAAGAATTCCAACTTCTTACACCCTGAGCAAATCTTGTTATGTTCTATTTTTAAAATAATGATCCTATTAATGAATGAAGTCGTGCAATTATGTTTTTTATTTTTAGAGTTCCACAACATTTTTTGAAAACAAAAACAAAAAACCTCCTGTTTCACGTATTTACCACTACTAAACGTAAATATTTGATACCCTATTTTTGGAAGTTTTTTCATATTTATTTTTGCACATTGCCTATGTTTTGCATATCTCATTGATAGTAGCTTTTTCTTCATCAGATTGAGCTTTTGGTTATGAAATGCTCATTTTCTACAGACATTTATATATATGGGAATCTTTGCAAATTGTCAATTGCAGGTCAGTTCCTCTTGGTAGAATTTGTGTTTGTACCATGCAAGCACACCCAAACCATTCTAGAGATACTTTATCTGTAATGTTGGTTTTTGGTTGTTCAGATTGCTAGTAGTAAGAATCTGTGCCAAAATTTATATGGGTCAAACTGAGATGATAAAGTCTTGAGAAAGTCTGCTTTTACCCCTCTAGTGAACAACTATTATTCACTGTTCATCAAGTCATGTTGACTTCTCCACTTTTCCCATTTCTGTGCTAGTTTTCCTTTTCATCCCGAGAAGGAATGGTGTTCTGGGGATCACAGATAAATGCAGGAAGGAGTGATTCCTGCTGGATTCACCAATTCTACTGGAGTCCCAGCCTTATTTCCTTGCATGAACCTAATTAGGTTGGGAGACATTTTACATCCTTAGTGAGAAAAAGGTTGACAGCAAAAGTATAAATTCTTTAAAAATTAATGTGTAGTTTTCTAAACTGAATTCTTTATTGGTACATTTTATGTATAGCTCACAACCACACTCAACATTGGGGAATTTGTACCAGTATATGACACAAGTTAATTCTCATTTTTACCCATATCCCTACATACCCACCCCCTATATACATGTTATTTCTTTTTCTTTCCAAGTCATATTTATTCTTTCTAATGTGCAATTTTAAAGAAATTCCATTCAACATTCCAGAGAGCTGTGGATGGTAGGAAAGAATGTGATAAAAAAGATTCCAATATTACATTGGTGCAAAGAGTAAGAATTTAAGCAAAATAAGTTGGAAGAGGGAGAAATTTAACAATTTTATTTCAAGTTACTTCACAACACTATCCCCCAAAATTGATACTTAATAATAAACTCAAAGGAGAACATAGAGGAGAGCTTATTTACAAAACATAATACATGGTGAAAGACTCAAGACAAGTCAAAAAAATACAATAGATTTGGCTACGTGGTGAGAAAGATCTGTATTTTCCCTTTATTGATTATGTTAGAATAAATTTGAGATAAATTAAATAATATAAAAAGAACCTGGAAAATCATATTTCATACATGTTACTAATTTCTGACCAACAAAAATCTTCTTAAAGCAATCAGAGAAAGAATAAAAGAAAGATAGTGGTAAATCAAAACCCTTGAGATGGAGTGCTCTCTGAAATAAGAGTGCATCGAGCCACTATAGATACCAGCCAGAAAAGAGCCAGGTCTGGGACCAGCTACTATCATTTCCAGAGGAAAAAGTAGCAGTTGGAAATGTCTGCAAAATCTAAAGCTAAGAACATTTTCTTGAAATTTGGACAAGGAAGGCAGAAGTTGTTTACCCTGAACCCAGAGCAGATATAGATTAAAGGGCCAGGATATGGACTGGGAGAACCCTCCAACAGTGGAAGTCCTTCCTTCTGGAGTGTTTGGGGTCGTAAGCAGTATGCAGTGGCACATAGGCAGGTCATGATAGAATGGGGATAAGGTTTTCACATACCCTTAAGAATGTAAAATGATCTTTTGCTGTTTCCAGCCTGATTAACTTCTCCATTTCTCTACCCTTCTGTCCTTTTTTGCTAGCCATTAAATTCAGAATATTTCAGAATTTTTTCTGTTTACATTAACTAAATAAAAATAAAGGGTTTGTTCAGCAAAAGACATGCTACAGTGTGGATCTGAAGTGTCTCCCAAAGGCCGAGTGTGGTAAGTTGGGTCCCTGTCCTGTGACATATTGGGGAATAGTAGAACTAGGTCCCATGGAATTAAATTGCAAATTTACTGATTCTCATCACACACACACACACACACACACACACACACACACACAAAATTAAAAATACATACTCAGAAAACAGAGTTCAGGCCCTAAGAGAGAAAGGGTAATGACCTGGAGCTAGTAGTTTTATGGGCTCTTGAGAATGTCTCCAGGAAGGGTGATCTAGGATATGTATGCCTGTTGTTGGTCAAGTTACTCATTAGGTAGACTATAAACCATTTATATCTGTTTGAAGATGAACTATGTTGCTTATTAAGTTGATTCAAAGCCCAAAGAGAACAGGGTCAGTATGGCAAAAAGATTATCAAGCAAGGTAAATACAGCAGCATGTCAAGGGTGTAAGGTAAAGATCTCAGCTAGATCTGGAGAGAGGTAAGGCAGTTGCTTTTAAACCTGGGGTAGGGGGCAGAGCTTGGAGAGAGAATGGCTTAAGGATGGAAGGAAAGATGGAATGAGGAAGTTATTTGGCTTTAAACCCAATAGTAGTAGTTAGGCTGCTAGGGTAGGGGGTTTTAAGTTAACATTTCAGCCTTTGATTATATAGAAATAGAGAAAATAATAAATAATAAAGGGTGGGTATTAGGGACAGGAGATGCAAGATTGAAATGGGACCTCTCTGAGTACTTTCTGCTGTGTTGGGCATCATATTTTGGGTTGTGGATTTTTTTTCCCCTGATGAAAGTTTTGTTTGTGTATGTGTGTGTATATGTGTGTGTGTATGTATGTATGTGTGTGTGTGTGTGTGTGCATAGTTTTTGTTTGTTTGCTTTGAGTAGAAAGATGTGGTCCACCTGGTATTGACTGAGGTTTTGAACTATTGTTCAGATGAAGGCCACCATATTGCAGAACAGGAATGGTTCCACTAGTCCTAGATCTTGATTAGGCATGGTGTGATTTCATCAAGACTCTCCTGTGCATCTTGCAATTAGGACCTTTGGCAGAAGATTTAAGAATTGGTCAGTTCTCTCTCCCCACTGCCCACATCTTTGCATATCTCTAATGTTGTTAGCAGGGCTATTAGAGTGGCTGCCCTTTTTAAGGCAGGTGTGGTCAGTGATGGGGATAAGCAGGGACTGGTTTTTCAGTCCATGTTGAGTTTGCAAGACAAATAGTCTAGTTTAAGTTGCATTTACCTGTCTAATTAGTAAGCAAGCACAGGTAAGATTGCTGGTCACAAAAGAAAAGGACTCCTGATTGGAAAAGACAAGTAGTGAGGTATAGTGAGAAGAGGTGTTGTAGAAATCTCTGGAATTAGAAGGCTTGGTTCGCTTTTCTAGATCAAGATGGAACCAGTCAAGGAAGCCTCCATTAAAGGTCCAGTTGACATGGAGTTATTGGAAGGTGAGATATTAGTGAGATCCCATGAGAAAAGTTTAGAGTGCCTATGAGTAATTAGGCCTGTGGAAGAGACTGAGTTTATGGGTGGCCCATAAAAATAGAGGTTGTTGGAAGACTTTTTTTTGTTTCAGGTGAAATGTCATAATTGACCTGATCAGACTAATTATCTTGGGTTCTCTTGATACTGATGGTTTGGGTGCATTGAAAAGCATTTCCTATGAAAGGACTGTTAAGTTCTTGCTTGGTATAAGAGAGATATATCAAGGGTTATGGTGCCAATAATTGTATGAGTAGTTGTAGAGAATTTACGGAAGTTACTGAAATATGTCTTAGTTTGGTGGCCTTGTCTTCCAAAGCTTCTGGGAAACCACAAGTTTTGTGATTATTAGTGTGGTATGGATAGCTGTAGAGCACATGCCATTTTGGTTGTAAGAGTTTGGGGTTGAGGATCTTGAGGTAGACCCTATCTCCTGGCAGGATGCAAAAAGGGTAGGGTTATAGCCATTTTGACAATGTTGGTTCTTCCTACCCAGGAACAAGGGATTCTTTCCATTTTCTGATATCTTCTTCTATCTCCTTGTTCAGAGTGCTACAGTTTTCAGAGTAGAGATCTTTCACTTTTTTGTTAGATTGATTCCTAGCTATTTCATTTTTTTGGATGTTACTGTGAAAGGGCATGAGCCCCCAATTTCTCTCTCCATGAGTCTGCTGTTTGTGTATACAAAGTCTATTGATTTTTGAGCACTGACCTTGTATCCAGCTATGCTACTAAATTTGATGATTAAGTCTAGCACTCTTGTGGTTGAGTTCTTAGGATCTCCTATATTAAGTATCATGTCATCAGCGAATAGTGACAGTTTAACTTCTTCCTTCCCTATCTTTATTCCTTTTATTTCTTTCTCTTGTCTAATTTCTGTGGCTAATGTTTCTATATTGAACTATAGTGGTGAAAGTGGACATCTTTGTCTGGTTTCTTATAAATAGCTTTTATTAGGTTGAGATAAAGTCTATCTGTTCCAATTTTCTGTAGGGTTTTGAACATGAATGGGTGTTGGATTTTGTCAAATGCTTTTTCTGCATTTATTGAGATGATCATATGGTTTTTATCCTTGAGTCTGTTTATGTAGTGTATTACACTTATTAATTTACATATGTTGAACCATCCTTGCATCCCTGAGATGAAACCAATTTGGTCAGGTTGTATGATCTTCTTGATGATTCTTTGTATTCTATTTGCCAGTATTTTATTGAGGATTTTTGCATCAGTGTTCATTAGGGAGATTGGCCTGTAGTTCTCTTTTTTGTTTGGGTCTTTCTCTGCTTTTGGAATCAATATAATAATGGTTACTTCCAGGAATGAATTTGGCTTTCCTTTCAATTTCATTAAAGAGCTTGAGATGTAGTGGCATTAACTCTTCTTTGAAAGTTTTGTAGAATTCAGTGGTAAACCATCAGGACCAGGCTTTTCTTTGTTGGTAGGGTTTTTATTACATTTTCAATTTCAAAGATTGATATTAGGGTGTTTAACATTTTTATATTTTCTTTGTTCAACTTTGGAAGTTCATATGCATCTAGGAAAAGTAACCCTTCCTCACTGGTTGTGGGAATGTAGAGTGGTACAACCACTATGGACATCAGTGTGGAGATTCCTCACAAAACTAGGATTAGAGATTCCATTTGACCTTGCTATTGCCCTGCTAGAGACATACATGAAAGAATTGAAAGATTCATATCACAGAGACATATGTGCACTCATCTTTACATCAGCTTAATTTGTGATAGCTAAATTTTGGAAACAACCCTAATGCCCATCAACTGGAGACCGGATAAAGAAGATGTTACTTTTTAAAATATATAAAATGGAGATTATTCTGCCATAAAGAATAAGTCTGAGTCATTCCTACTCAAATGTAAGTACTTTGAGGAAACAAACTCATGTACATAGGGGATGGAGGGTTGTAGATTTGGTAGGGGAATGGGAAAAAATGATAATTAAGTCATGTCAGGTACTGTGCAAATTCTCAATGTTGAGTGTGATCATGATGTGTATATAAAATGTACCTATATAACAATAAAAGAGTTTTTAAAAAAAGACTGGGGTTGTCCTTAGCTGTGGGGAGTGAAATTTTAGCAAATTCTTGCAGAAGTTGGCAAATTAGATAATTTCTGAAAAAGAATGTAATGGGGGGGGCGGTGTTATCAAGAATAAAAAGATGCCCATACACTAGTTTTAATGGGCTGAGGTGATGGGGCAAGCAGAGGGTAATGTGTAAAAGGGTAATGGGCACAAGATCTCACATTTTGGGGTTCTGTAGCATGAGCGTTATATTATTACAGGCTATAAAACATGAGAGGTATAGACTGTTAGATGTTGGAATAAAGTATGTTTGGAGCTTTTTTTTCTTTATTGAGTTTATTGGTAAATTTTTAGATACACCTTGTGATCACATTCAACATCGAGTATTTGTACCTATACATGACATATCTTGATTCACATTTTTTCCCATTCCCCTGGCCACCCTACAACTCCCCACCCCCTATATACATAATTTTGTTTCCATTGCTTTGTTTTTACCATTGAATTTTTTCTTTCCCTTTTTTATTTTCCCCTGCTCCCTTTCCATTTTCTCTTTGAAGATTTCCTTCCTATTTCACAATACCTGTCATACATTCTGGACCTCATTTACACCTTCAGTTTCTCATAGTAGTAGAGAAATGATATGATATTTATATATCTGTGTCCTGTTTATTTTACTTATGAGTATGTCCTCAAGGTACATCCCATTTAAGTATAAATATCTCTAATTTATCTTTTTTTTTTTTTTTTTTGAGACAGGGTTTCGCTTTGTAGTGCAGGCTGGCTCCAAGCTCACTATGTAGCCTAGTCAAGCCTCGAACTCAGCAATCCTCCTGTCTCTGCCTCCGGAGTGCTGGGATTATAGGTGTGAGCCACCACGCCTGGCACTGTGGTATTGATTGCTGGTGGGCGTGAGTCTCCATGCCCAGCACTGTATGTGGTTACCGGGAATCGAACCCAGGACCTTGAGCTTGCGAGGCAGGCGCTGGAACCACTGAACTAACCCTCCAGCCCCTAATTTATCATTCTTTATGGCTGAGTAATTGGAGTTTTTTATAATTTGGAAAGTGCCTGCCACTAATAAATGAAGACAGCTCAGCCACTCCAGGACCACCTCATTTAACTGTTTTGAGTAAGATATAGGTTGTATTTTTGCATCAAGAAATTGAGCTCGGAGTCTCAAAATTAATCTCTTTTTGCCATTTAAATGTAGGTGGAGAGATTTATTGGGGTTGGGGAGATTGAGTGCCAGCATAGAAGCGAAAGCCTATTTAAATTGATTGAAAGCAAAAGACAGAGAGGAAGGGGAAAGTAAACCATGACTGAAGTCATATAGAGGTTTACCTATAAGATCAAAACTTAGGATCTATAGATGAGAGTGATTAATTAGTCCCCAACAGGAAAAGAGGTCAGATTTTGATTGGGGTAGAGGGATCTGTGAGATGAAAGTTTTGGGTCTTGTGTTATTCCTTTATGAGTAGGGATAATGTTAAATCCAAAGCAGGTGATCTCAGGCTGAAAGAATTGGCGCTAGTCTGGAAATATCCACAATCTCTTTACTTTTAAGAGCAATGCCTATTATAGACAGATTCAGTGAAGGGACGTGCAATAAAAGATCATTGACATATTGGATAAGGCTGCTAGGATTTAGGGCAAGAGATAAGAGATCTTTGGCTAGTGTTTGTCTGAAAGCCTGTAGGCAGTTGCAGAATTCCTAAGGAAGGACAGTTTAAGAGAACTGATGGGATGGGTATTTTTGGTGATCTGTTCCGATAAAGGTAAAAGAATTCTGGGAACTGAGGTTAAGAGAGAGGAAAAAACGTATTTTTGAGGTCAAGAATTCTAAAATGAGAGGTATCTCCTGTACTGAGGAAAGAATGTTGTGTGAATTAACCACTAGGGAATGAGGTAGGAAGGCTTCCTTAATTGTGTGCAAGTCCTGGACTAGACAGTAAGTTCTGTGAGTGAGTGTGTGTGTGTGTGTGTGTGTGTGTGTGTGTGTGTGTGTGTTTTGAGACAGGGTCTCGCTTTGTAGTTCAGGCTGGCTCTGAGCTCACTATGTAGCCTAGGCAAGCCATGAACTCAGCAATCCTCCTGCCTCTGCCTCCCGAGTGCTGGGATTATAGGCATGAGCCACCACACCCAGCACTGTGGTATGCGGTATTGATTGTTGGTGGGCATGAGTCTCGATGCCCAGCATTGTATGTGGTTTCTGGGGATTGAACTCAGGACCTTGCGATTGCAAGGCAGGCGCTGGAACCACTGAGCTAATCCTCCGGGCCCTGTCTGTATTTTTTATGCCTGGGATAAGATTGTTAGGAGAACGGGTAGATTTAAGAGTTGACACTGAAGAGTTTGCAGTTAGTTGATTGGAGTCCCATATGGCCTGTGGATGAAGAGGATATTGTGAGTTAAGGACAACCTTGATAAGAAGCACCTGAGAGTGTTTAGTGTCCCATGTGATAAGGCTATGAGGTAAAGTTTGTGTAATCTGGGTTGACAAGGGACTGGTCTAAAGAGAAGAAAGTAATTAATGTTAGGGAGCTCTGGATGATAATGATTCAACATAAAATTTTGAAAGTATGTCTTGTCTCATTAATGGAATGGGACAGGTTAGGAGTACTAGAATGTATGAAAATCAGTTTGTTTGTTTGTTTGTGTTTTGCAGTACCAGGGAATGAACTTGGGTCCTTGTGCATCCAAGGTTGGTGCGGTACTACTTGAGCTAAATCCCCAGCCCTGAAATTTTTAAGGGGCAAGGTAGATGCCTGAGAAGGACCAGTATTTACTTTTATCTTGTGCTGTTTTCAGTCCCCATTAGTAGTGTTTGTGTTCATGACTGCTCAGTAAGTACCAGGTAGAGGTATATTATCAAATATACCTGGGTGCCAAGAATGTTAATGTTTTTTTAAATTGAATTCTTTATTGGTACAATTTATATACATCTCAAAATCACATATAACATTGGGAAATTTGTACCTGTATATGCCACAAGTTAATTCTCATTTTTACCCATATCCCTACCCACTCCCCCCTCCTCCCCCCTTTATACATGCTCTTTTATTTTCTTTCTGTATCCTATTTATTCCTTCCCCTCATCACATTCCCACACCAACTTTCCTATAGAAATATTCCACTCTATAAAAGCTGTCCTACTTTCTAGAACTCATTTGCATCTACAGGTGTTCATGCCAGAGAGAAGATCCGGAAATTGTCTATCTGTGATCTATTGATTTCACTTATTAGTATATCCTCCAGATGTCTCCATTTGCACCTAAATGGATCGATCTT
>PVIC010006054.1:0-55420 GCA_004025085.1 Thryonomys swinderianus | reverse complement strand
TATTACTCTGCCATAAAGAATGACAAGATCGATCCATTTAGGTGCAAATGGAGACACCTGGAGGATATACTAATAAGTGAAATCAATAGATCACAGATAGACAATTTCTGGATCTTCTCTTTGGCATGAACACCTGTAGATGCAAATGAGTTCTAGAAAGTAGGACAGCTTTTATAGAGTGGAATATTTCTATAGGAAATTTGGTGTGGGAATGTGATGAGGGGAAGGAGTAAATATGATACAGAAAGAAAATAAAAGAGCATGTATAGAGGGGGGAGGAGGGGTGTGGGTAGGGATATGGGTAAAAATGAGAATTAACTTGTGGCATATACTGGTACAAATTTCCCAATGTTATATGTAATTGTGAGATGTATATAAGTTGTACAATAAAGAATTTAATTAAAAAATAATTTATCACAATCTCGCTTTTAGAGCATGGTCATAGTTAATAGCAAAAATAATCGCCTCAACTATTAGAAGTACTTGCTAGTAAAACCTTTCATCTTTCGACTACCCACAGCAATCCCAGAGTTTCTTCTGTGGTTCTTCTGTGGAGTCCACAGATGCAAAGATGTGCCAAGGAGGCGGCACAATCCAGAGCCAACTAGCACATGTGCACCGAAGTGAGCAAAAGAGCCCTCTAAATATTGCAAGAAAAACTAGGAGTTGAAAAGTATTTATAGGTGCTTGAGTTAAAAGTGAAGGGGAGACAAAAGTGATTATTATAATGTTAAGATATAATTTCAGAAAATGGAAAAAGGTTCCTCATTAAATTGTGACTTTTCCATGTGTTGAAATACAGATAATGAAAACTTAGGCTTTAAATGTAGTGAACTCAAACTGTTTCCAAAAGCCTAAAGTCAGAGTTGGCTCAGCATAAAGGAGGCTTTATAAAGTGCCTGTCTTCCTGCATGATTCTAATGGGCCCTGACCCAGGATGTTTTAGGAAGTGTCCCTGAACTGTATAATTTAATATTCTGTTCAAACTGAAAACATGCTCTATTCATAGTGCTTTCATGAGTTTAAAATTTTCTAAACTTGTTTTTCCTTCCCTTTTTTCTTGCTTCCTAATTATTCTGCTAAGTGGCACCTAAGCGAGAAAGGGGCAGGATCCTGAGGAGTTTACATAGCACGTGTTTGTTGTGCATTGGCCACGGGCCGGGCGTTGTCCTGGGTAAGTGGACACACAGTGGCCAAGGCAGCGCTTACTGGGGATTTCAGAATAGCTCCTCGGGCTCTGTGAGCACTTGGAGAGTTAGATTGCTACTGCATCGCGGTGTACCCTTCGGTGTCAGTGCGCATCCTGTGCAGAATCTAGGACCCTTTGTTTTCTGGATCAAACAGGGTGGTAGTGACTGATTCTTCACCTAAGAGTTCTGCTCACTCTTCTTACCAGTCACTGCTGCTCACTCCACACATGCAGTGAACACATACTTTTTGCTTTTCTGAGTAATTTACTCTGTTTAACAAAAAGTACAGTATGACGACAGTGATTGGGAGCTGCTGAGAAATCAGCTGAAGTCCCACAGTGAGGAAATCACAGAAGGCCAGGAACCAAAGGCTCCAGGGCCAGGAAGCGGCAGAACCTGGGGTTCTGCTTACGTGTCTGCCCACCGGCCCCTCGCTGTTTGTTTGTTATCTTTTGGCTGCTGCTGTGTCAGACTTGATCTTCTACCTCTGTAATGGTCTTAAATTGTTCCGGTTACTCAGATCTTTCTCCACAAGGATCTGTAGAGTATGGTGGTGAGTATGTTAAACATACTGTATTTGCTTTTTGAAATAAAGAAAATATTGCTGAAGCAAACTTTTATTTTTTAATTTCTTTTTAGGCAAAACAAGGTCTCACTTTATAGCCCAAGCTGGCTATATTGAAGGCCCTTTGTAGCCCAGGTTGGCCTGGAACTCTCAGGGACACTCCTGCCTCAGCCTCGTTAAGTGCTGAGATTATAGGTGCTCACCACTTGGCTTGGCCAAACTTCTGAATAAAGGGTTATAGTCTTTCACATGCTATTGGTGTGTTTAAAGATTGAATTTTCTTAGATTTTTATCATGAACATTTTCAAACACAAAAACATAGGAAACGGTAAAAGGAACTTGCCACCCATTTTGAACTTTTATTGAGTTACCCCGTCCTATTTCATGTGCGTCTTCATTTCCCAGAATTCTTGTGTGGAAACTTAATTTCCCTTGTGACAGGTATTCATAGGTGAGGCTTTGAGAAGAGACGTGTCTGAGCCCGAAAGAGGGTGTAGAGCAAAGGGAGCATTCTTGGGCTTCTCTCCTGCTGTCGCGGGAAGGGGGACATGGCCTTGCTGCCCCGCACCTCCTGGACCCTGCCATCTGTCTGTGGGCACTTTCACCAGGCCTGACCTGGCAGGCACCCAGATCGAGACCGCAGCCCCCAGGACTGTGAGAAGCCACTTCTATTAGAACTTGCCCAGGCTGAGGTGTTTGTTCTAGTGGCATGAACATGCTAGGACACCTAGACATAGTTCATTAAAGTGCATGTCACCAAGAGATAAAGAACTCTTAAAAATGAGAAAAAAGTAGAAACCTGCATAGCTTCTAGAATGTACAGTGTTGAAAGAAATTTGTCTTTGCGGCTGAAATGGTTTCACAGCAGTACGTTCTAATTATAGTGGAAGTCAGGATAAATTGCTAAGCATATGCATTTCATTTTACAGACTTTCTGGAGCATATTGCTTACATATTTTTAGGTTTTATTTTTTAAGTACTTAAAATGCACATCATTTTCATCCAAAATTTTCCTGATTTACAAAATGGGCAATTGTGTTGTTTATTTAAAAATTTTCTGACAGCTTTATGGAGATAGAATTTATATCCCATAATAAAATTCAACCATTTTAGTTATGCAGTTTGGTGACATGATGAAAAGCTTAGAGCAGATGATTCTACTCTGTGTTTCTAACTCTGATTTATAAACCTGTCAATGTCTGTGTGAACTTGGGCAGATTACTTCTCAGTGTCCAGTTTTCTCATCAGATAAAATGAGAATGTGTGTAGGTATTGATCAGATCATATGTGAATGTGAAATGATATTCTTGTAAAACAAAAAAAAAATCAGAATATGTTATCAGTGATAATACTGAGACTGTTTTAATCTTTGGATCCTGAAGCCCTTAACAGGAAATACCTTTACTATGGCCTCTTTGGACCATATGTAGGTGGCAGTAAACTAGCAAGTTGGTAAGTCAGTAATGAGTGGAGGAAGGAAAATTTAGCTACTACAAATAGATGCTATTTATTATGTTTAACCTGTCCTGGATTAAGTTAGACACTGTGCGTGCAAATTAACTCACTTAATCCTCAATCCTATGAACTAGGTTCAGTGATTATATCCATAGAGATGGGAAAGGAACTGCCAGAAGCACCTACCTAGTCAGTGGTGGCTGGGAGTCCCACCCTATCTCCAAGGCCATGATGTTTATATTGCACTAAATTAAAAACTTTCAGGGAGCACAGCTCTTGGGAATGGAATCCACATCAAAGACAACTTCAGTGGGAGAGGTCTTTACTTGAGAGGGGTTAACTAGTACTACAGCAATCCTTATGAGGAATAAAAAGTGTGATCATTCTATAAATACTTCATTTTCCACATATATCTTATGTTACTTTGTTCCATTGATAGTGAAATGACATTTCAATTATTGAACTAGTTAAAATATCTGTAGTGTGGGCCAGAGGGTTAGCTTAGTGGTTCTGGCGCCTGCCTCGCAAGCGCAAGGACCTGAGTTCGATCCCTGGTAACCACATATAATGCTGGGCGTGGAGACACACCCACCAACAATCAACACCGCATACCACAATGCCGGACGTGGTGGCTCACACCTGTAATCCCAGCACTCGGGAGGCAGAGACAAGAGGATTGCTGAGTTCGCGTCGGCTTGCCTGGGCTCCATAGTGAGCTCAGGGCCAGCCTGAACTACAAAGCAAGACCCTGTCTCCAAAAAGAAAAAAAAAAAAATCTGTAGTATATTCAGTGTTGTTTTGTGAGTTTCATCATGGAAATACATTATATCATTGCTTAAAAATGGAACTTCTAGTTTGCTAGAGTGTAACTCACATATTCCACTGGCTTCTTTGTGTCTTAGTAACATTATAATAGATTCCATTTTTGGTAACTTTTTAGTTTTTTAATTAACTTAAAACTTTTAAAAAACTTTTTCCCCCAATATGGTGTTTGGTGCATACCAAGTGTTTATACAGTGGAAACAAAAGATTGTAGTGCCCAAATCTCAGTTCACATTATAGTTGCATTGCTGCATTTGAACAAAGGTATCTGTGACATCCACCATATAAATACATAGTTACTATAATTTTGGATGCTATTTATTGGAATTAGGGGCCTTGAGATACATCTGAACTTCTGTTCAAATGCGTTAGCATTTTAAATGGCTGGAATATTGGATTCAGCCTGAATTTAGCTCAGTGGAAAGCATGTTTGTTTGTCTTTGCTAAGGTATGCAGTTCTTTCTAAAAAGAAGATCTGGCCAGAAGAGAGAGGTTTGGTGATGACCAAGAGAAATTCTGATTTGTTAAGGAGGATTAGAGACATGTATAATGGGTATAGAGAGGTTAGAATCTAGAAATCAGATACAGTTCTGTAATGGAATTGGTAGTTACTGTGGCTGGACCTGCTTTCTTCTCTGGTGAAGGAGGGAGACCCATCCATTTCATGATACTTCAGCTCTGAAATCTATTTAGAGGAGTTGTTATGCTTTGAGGTAGATTTCTATTGTAAAAGTTACCTGTTGGCTTATCTCTTTCATTTAAAATATATCCAAAGGATTCTTATTCTTCCATTTTAAACTGTCAGTATTGTTGTAAGACAGATTAACGGTGATACACAAACACCTTCAATAACACAAACATTACCTAAATTTTCCTCTGCTGTTGGCTTTACCATTGTCCTGAAGTTGAGTAATGCTGCTCTCTGCATCACGTTGTGTATGGATATAGAGTGATGAACCCAGCAGGTAGGAAGTGAGCACTCTGTGTGTGGGTGTGTATTTTAGTCTGAGATTGCTCTTTTCTTTTTGCAACAGTTGAATTTATTTCTAATCTTGATTTTAAAGTGCTTGTACTTTAATAATTTCTTAAGGAAATAAAAAGCTAAGGAGCCTGTGTTCTGATTTTGTGCATCACTGTTGAGTCTACACAATGTAGTCATATTAGAGATGATTTAGTTAGCCTTGGGCAATCCTCATGATGTTTAGAAAATGCTCTTGGAAGACTCTAACTGAATTTTCCAAGTAAACTGCATGATTTATACTTATTGAGAGAGGAGTTCCAGTGCACCAACTCCTATCATCAATTATAATCTCTTTTGAAATGCAATTTGCTCTGTCTTGATTAAAAGGCCTGTAATTAGCTTTTCATTCTTGTGTGACAGATCCTCTACTGCCCCCTAAAGGCCGCCCATCCACAGCATTCATTAAGGTCTTGTCCAGAACCCCTTTGCTTTTCTTCAGCGTCTGGCACCCTCTGTGGCTGCTGGATCTTTAGAAGGCTTCTTCCAGTAGAAAGACAGTTTTGAGGAGAACCACGCATTCACATGGTTGTGATAATGTTACTGTTCATAGTTGATGTGATTTTGCTTTCTTCTGTCTGTGTGTGTATGTATGTATCTGTGTGTGAGTGCGTGGTATCAGGGTTTGAACTCATGACTTTGGTCTTTACAGGTGTTCAATACAGATCTGTTGAGTGAGTGAAAAATATAAAGATAAAAAGCCTGGGTTTTGGAGGACAAGATACCCTTATTTCTCTTTTATTAGTTAAAATCTTGGGAAAGATATTGTAAAAGATAGTTACAAACATTTGTGGAAATCTAGTCTCTTTTCATTTGCAGTTCTCAGTATTCATCATCTCCAACTTTAGAAGGAATCTGTTTAGGTAGAAATTATTTTTAATCTAGAAATGATATTAATTAAGCAAGGTGTTAAGAACCAAAATAAAATGCTTATTGCCTTTGGTTGATGTTAACATACCATCATAGTTGGATTAGTTTTTTTTTTTTGGCTTTTCATGTCCATTAATGTTGGTTTTATATAGTTGGATGCATTCAAATTTGGTGTGTAATATTTAACCAACATTGCTGGTCATTCGAGAGATGCAGATGAAAACAATACTAATATTTGATCTTACTCCACAAAGAATGGCTGTATCTCAAAATTAGCCAGCAACAAATGTTGCTGAGGCTGTGGAGCAAAAGGAACCCTTCTCCACTGTTAGCAATGCAGGCTGGTACAACTTCTATGGAAGTCAGCATGGAGATTCCTAAAAATACTAGGATTAGAGGTTGATTTGACCCTGCTATTGACCTGCTAGGAAGATACACAGAAGAATTAAAAGAATCATATCATGGTGATATATGTGCACCCATGTTCATAGCAGCTCAGTGTGTGATACCTAAATCTTGGAAACAATCCAAATGCCCATCAACTGGAGACTGGATAAAGATGTAGTTTTTCTAGAAAATGGAGTATTATTCTGCCTTAAAGAATGATAAGGTTGAGTCATTTATACTCAAATGGATGTACCTTCAGGACATACTCATAAGTGAAATAAATAGGTCACAAATGTGTAAATATCATACCTGTTCTTTGGAATGAGAAACTGAAGATGTTAATGAGTTCTATAATGTATGGTGGACATTATGAAATAGAAAATATTCAACGGGAAATGTAGAGGGGTGAATAATGATGGGTAAAGAAAAAAATGTGATGGCGATAAAGGAAACAAAGCTTACATATTTAGGGGATGGGGGTTGTGCAGTGGATAGGGGAATGGGAAAAATGAGAATTAAATCATATCATATACTGTTACAAATTCCCAATATTGAGTGTGATCATGATGTGTATATAGTGTCCCAATGAAGATTTTAAAAAAACTTCATAAAATCATATCTTCTTTATCCAGTCTCCAGTTGATGGGCCTTTGAGTTGTTTCCAAGATTTAGCTGTTAAAAACAGAGCTGCTATAAACATGGGTGCACATATGTCACTGTGGTCTAACACTTATTTCTTTCATGTATATACTTAGCAGGGAAATAGCAAGGTCAAATGGAACCTTTAATCATAGATTTTTGAGGAATCTCCACCCTGATTCCCACAGAGGTTGCACCAGTATACATTCCCATCAACAGTGGAGAAGGAGTTCCTTTCTCCCCACAGCTCCACTAGCATTTGTTTTTGGTTGATTTCTTGGTAGCTGCTCTTATTTCTAGAGTGTGATGGAGTCTCAGTATTGTTTTCATTTGCATCTCTTGAATGATCCATGATGTTGAATATTTTTTGATATTTCTTTGCTGCTTTTACTTCTGAAAAATTTCTGTTCATTTCAGGTGCTCATTTATGAGTTGGGTCTTTAAATTTGGGGGACTGATTTTTTTTAAAGTTCTTCATATATTTTAGGTAGTAGTCCTTTATCTGAGAAACAGCTGGGAAGCCCCCCCCCCATATTGTAAGTTTGTTGTTGTTATTGTTTTTTTGCTCTGCTGGTGATTTATCTTGCTGTACAGAACGTTTTTAATAAGATGACATATCAGAAGTAGATTCTAATTCCCATGCTGTTGAGGTTTTGTTCATAGTCTTTCCTTACACCAATGTTTCCAAGAGTTAAACCTTATCTGTTGTCCAGCAGGTTTAGTGTTTCAGGGATTTTGTTTTATGTGTGTGTGGTATGGAAGATCAAACTCTGGCCCATGTGTTTGCAAGGTAGGCACACTGCCACTGAGCTAAATCTCAGCCTTACTTGGTGTTACTCTTTCAATTGTTACATCTGTAATCTACTTTGATTTTAGTAGAGTCTATGGTATAAAACATAGATCTAGTTTTAATCTTTGTCAGGTTGAAACCCAATTTTTCCAGCACTATTTATTAAAGAGGTTATCTTTCCTCCATTGAGGGCATTTGGCTTCTCAAAGATGAGGTCGCTGAGTATTTCTGGAGTTATTTCTGCATCTTCTTATCTGTTCTGTTGACTCTTGAATCTATTTCTTTGTCAGTATCATGCTGTTTTTATAACAGTGGCTTTGTAGTACGGTTTCAAGTTGGGAATTGTGATACTCTCTGCCATGTCTTTGCTGCCTAGAATTGCTTTTGCTATTCTAGGTCTCTTCTAGCTCCAGATGAATTTTTGGATTATTTTCTCTAGTTCTGTAAAATACGTCTCTGGATTTCAATTGAGATTGCATTGAATCTATATAGTAGTTTTGGGAGTATGGCCATTTTGATAATATTGATTTTTTTCTAAGGAACAATGTATTTCCATTTCCTGGTACTTTCTTCAGTCTTCTTTTGCAGAACAAGAACTATTTTTTATAATAATTCTTGGGTATTATTTGTCCTTTCCGAGTTGACATTTGGACTGATGGTATAGTGTTGGTAGACTAAAGTGCTGGTTCCTTAGGATGACTTGAGCATGGCATAGCTGTGTATAGATTATTAACTTATTTACTTCTTTTTGTTTCAGTTAATTTTGACAGTAAATATGTGGGGCTTTTCCTTAGGCCAATCAATTCTCCAAATTTCTGGACCCCAAGTGGGTGTCTTACAGTGTAGTTCAGTTCTGGCATGAAGTACTAGCATGTGTCAAAACCTTAAGGGTGTAATCTTGGCAAAACTCACTTAAAATGACACTCACAAGTTCATATGGGGTCGACAGGTTACCATACTTGTCTGACTCAGGTACAGATTAGACATTCTCATGATCTCCACCCTTTTTAAGTCTGTTCTTTCATTGCAGGGGCTCAGGCTCAGAAGACCATTTACTTACTGTGGAAGACATAGTACAGAAACACACAGATAGAAGAGGTATGTGGGCAGAGTATAGAGAGGCACAGAGTCCCCAAACACTTTCTAGGCACCGGCATTGTCACCAGCCTGGAAATGCTCTGAACTTGTTCAAGGCTTTTTATAGGCCATTAACACAACTGTGATTATGTGATTGGTCACATCATTGGTCCTTGGTGTTTTGGTGCTCCAACCCCAGCCTTTGTGAGAATGAGGCTGAATGTTCCAGACTTCACTCAGAGTTTATCTTTCTGGCAACCAGCCTCCTCCTGGGCTTTGTAGAGGCCCCACCCTGGGTCCCTCTGCTAACATAACTTGTTAGGGACAACAAAGGAGATTCCTGCCACTCAGGAAGTTTCAAGGGCTTTAGGGATTCTGTGCCAGGAAACAGGGACAGGTACCTAATAGGTTTTTTTTTAATTAGACTACATAAATAGGCTAGCTATCTTCATTTTGCACATAGTCTAGAGCTTCATCTTGTTTAATTGCCATCACTTCAGAGCTATTTAACAGGTGAGCAGATAGTGTGACATGCAAGCTCCCTTACTGGAACCTCACTGCCTGCCTGAGAGGAGCTTTAGCACCTGCCAGCCGTGTGACTGGGGAAACAGAACTTCTCCGATCTCTAGTCCACTCTGTTGTGAAACAGCAGTACTAATAGTACTTAGGGGTCCTGTGGAGAGTAAATATGTTGCTACAAAAACGTCATTTAGAACAGTATATGGTTTGTAGTAAATAGTAAATGTTAAGTATTATCCTCATTATCACCATTACCAAGCTTTAAATCAAGTTCCCAACAAGCTGGTGGTATGAGAGGAGATCTAAGACATGAATCCCGGCTTCTTGGGATTTTGCATAGCTGGAGAATGATTCATCAAGTCAGAGTATTAGTCTGGCAATTAGAAATGCTATTGGTTTTAGATAAAAGATACAAAGTGAACTTTTTTCTTGCTGCTAGTGTTTTGTAGGCTGGGCTACTATAGAACAAAACAGTATAATTATAAATGAATATTGAAGGAGTACAACTTGAAAACAATGGATTACTTAGTTTATAAGGTTTTTTGTAGACAGGTATAAATGTAGGTTTTTATTGTATGTACTGTACAAAAGCTGTAGAATAATATATTGGTTTAATCAGTCTTGTGTAATTATCTCTTGTCTGACAACATTAAGACTGCGTCTTTTTCTTTAGTCTTGATGTTTTAGGAGACCGCATTTTGGGCAAGGCAGGGCTGTGACATGAGTGTTTGGCTCTGGATGGTAGCGTGGTACCCGAAGTGGGTAAATTCCTAGCAACTGTTTGCTGGAGAAGTAATACACGTTTGTGCAAAGTTTTATTTTCTACTCTGCTGGCAAGTTTCAAGAGACCGTATTTTCACTAACTACGGCAACTTTTCCCAGCATACAGCCAGAACCTGCTCTGGCCTGACGGTCGGTGAGCACGAGTGTGGGAATGCAGCAAAGAGGAAGTGGTGAAGTGTGAGAGGAAGTACTCTGAGACACCAGACTAAGTGGAAGACAACAGTGTAATTGAGCCTTTAGTTTTCTTTTTCTGTTTTTGGTACTGTGGACTGAATTGAGGGAACACTGGGCTACATCCCCTTACCCTTTGTACTTTATCTTGTAACAGTCTTACTAGATTCCGGGCTGGTGTCACACTTGCAACCCTCCTGTCTCAGCCTTCTGAGTAGGTGGGATGCCATGTGTTTCCACCTTTGCCCAGCTTGTTGTGTTTTAAAGGTCTGATTCTCCCCAAATCTTGTTTTAGCAATATACTGGGTAGACTCCTATTGAAGTGAAACTCACTAATTCCTGCTGTCTTGGACCACCCCCCTTTTATATTTAGCTATAACCCTTGTCCACAACTGAGAGCACTCTGGAATTCAAGGATAGTAATTGTGGCTTGGCTAAAAACAATGAACTGCGTTATTCAGAATTTTTCCCTGAAGAATATAGCACTAAAATATGAAGAGAGAGAGAGAGACAGTTAATAACGGGTGTAAAACTGGAAGAGCATATTAGGAAGTAGCCTTACCTGAGGATAAAATGTTATCATGTGTTATGGAGGGGTAAAAACATCTGAAAAATCAGAAAATGGTATTTAGTGCCAGAACAGAGGGAATCATACTTGAGATTAAGTCATGTAGTTATAAGGGAAGCAACAGAAAATTGCCTATTGGCTTAATTAATTAATTCAACAGATAATTTGTTGAATTACAGCTGTGTAATAGGAGATATTCTGGTCCAGGAGCAGTACTCTGAAAAACAGTTAAGCCAGTGATTTTCATCCAGCCTCATTTTCACCTTCCAGACATTTGGGAGTGACTGGAGACATTTTGGCTATCAAAAAGCAGAGGGAAAAGTGCACTTGGCGCTTGATGGGTAGAGGCTGGGGATGCTGCTTATGTGATCCTACAGCACACAAGACAACTTCTTACCCCAAAATGACCTGGTTCAAAATGTCAGCAGCTTTCAGGTTAAGATACCCTGGGTAAACCAGCGTAATTACATATTTCACAGAATAATTGTTATTGTGTCGTTGACATTTGACTTCCTCTCTTTCCAGGAGTGGGGGACATTGACTAGTGAGATGGAAGCCTCAGTAATACTACCCATTCTGAAGAAAAAACTAGCCTTCCTTTCAGGTATGTTTTCTTTCAGCTGGACAAGTGTGATGTGTAAGTGTGTTTAAATTTCTGTGATAAGTTTGATGGAAATCACTGTTTTTCTGGGAAGATTTTAAGAGGGTATTTTTACTTTTTTAAAAATTTAATTTAGGGCCGGAGATTTAGCTCAGTGGTTCTGGTACCTGCCTCGCAAGTGCAAGGTCCTGAGTTAGATCCCGGTAACCACATACAGTGCTGGGCGTGGAGACTCACACCCACCAGCAACCAATACCACATACCACAGTGCCAGGTGTGGTGGCTCACGCCTGTAATCCCAGCACTCGGGAGGCAGAGGCAGGAGGATTGCTGAGTTCGAGGCTTGCCTGGGCTACATAGTGAGCTCAGGGCCAGCCTGAACTATAAAGCGAGACCCTGTCTCAAAAAAACAAAAACAAAAACAAAAACAAAATTAATTTTATTTTATTTTTGTTGGTACAGGGGATCAAACCAGGCCCTTCTGCATCCAGTGTTGGCACAGTGCCACTTGAGCTAACTCCCCAGTTTAAGAGGATATTTTAATGAGAATGGGTATCTGTGCTAACACTGCCGATACGGGCAGGCCTTTTTTATTCTAGTCTGGTCATTGGATTAAAATAAAATAGATGACATGATTTTTCATCTTAAATAAAAACTAATTACTAGCAATTGACTAGTTAGTACCTAAATTATTGTTTCTGGAATCTGCAGCAATTTACTTTTGTGCTGTCCTGTCCCTAGCAAGTTGCAGGGCCCTGGTGGAGCTAGGAGAGTCAGTCAGCTGCGTTGCTTTCACTGTTTGAAGTGGTTACACAGGCCTGAGTTTACCAGAGGTCCGTGTGGGCTGCGAGATCCATGTTAGGGTGGAAGTGACGGAGTGGAACATGCATGCCCTTTTCTGCAATTCAGATTATGGAGGAAATCTGCACATACCTTGAAATAGGCACAGTAACCCTCCCAATTTAGGGTCTTCTGGACCATATTGTCTTACTTTTATTCCCTTTTGGTCTAGTCATAATTGTCTTGACATGTATCAAAGTGTTTTGAATGTTTCTGTGAAGTGGGATGTTTTCCTACTATAGATTATAAGGGACAAAGGAAGACATTGAGTTCCACGGTGTTGTTTTTTATTTAATGTGTTTTTTAAAACTTCTCTATTGGTTGGCATTAATATTAAGTTGAGCCCTCTGGGATTGCCATTTGTTGATGATAAACAAAGCAGTTGAATGTCTGTAATTTGTATGGTTAAGCTAATAAAGGACAGATCATTTTTGGTTGGGATGTCATGAGTTGCATTCACTTCAGTAAGTCTTTTTCATTTAACACTTTTCAGTGTTAGCGTTAGATTTCTGGTGATGATAGGGAATTGTTTCCTTCAGATTTTGCTGTTTTTTAAGCTTCTGAAACTGCTGTAAATGTCAGTTGAGTGGGAAGATAGGCTTCGGTGTGAAAGTCAAGCGTGTGGGAATTTTCAAAAAAGGCATTGAGCGAGCAGTTTTTAAAAGGTACTTTGGACAAACAGAGGGAGACTTGGACAGATGTGAAATGGAATTGCATTCCAGTTCAGGCTGTCAGGCTTCAGCTTAGGTCCCTAGGGTTCTTTTAAGCTGGGCAGGGCTATCTCTTTATTACCTTGTGGACAGTATATGCCATTATGACCTTTGTCAGTGAACTCAGATAATACTTTATCACTGAATGTTCTTTTACTTGTTTTACAAACTATGTTTTAAATATTTTATGTGACCTTCATAATTTTCACAGGTTTTATAATCTTTTCCCTTTTCTAAACCTCCTTTTATATTTTAAATACAATTTAGCAAATACATTATCATGTTTATACTGGTATTTCTTATTACTTAAAGCTTTTCTTGTTAGGAAATTAATTTTACTTAAAAATGCTTATTGTGGTAGTCATATAACAAGTGTTTGATAATTGATTACATAGAAAAGTGACTAAACGGGAGGAAACTGGAATGATAACTGCTGTACTGAGTGATTCATGGGTGCATTTTTTCTAAATGTCCTTAATTTTGCTGTGTTATCATAAACATAAATAACAACCATTAGAAATTTTTCAAATTATGTCTTAAACTTGTCACTGTTTTAGTAACTTTGTATTCAAATGTATGCTATTCATATGTTGTCTCAATATCTATGTTAAATTTATTTTATAGGAGGAAAAGACAGACGAAGTGGCCTCATTCTGACAATTCCATTATGTCTTGAACAAACAAATATGGATGAATTGAGTGTCACTTTGGACTATCTACTCAGCATTCCAAGGTGACTCTAAAGGTGTCTTTTCTTAAATGTCAATGTTTTTAGTGGTGTATTTTTTAAAAATTGATTTTATTGATATATTTTATATACACATTAGGATCACAATTGACATTGAGAGTTTGTACCAGTACCTGACAAAACTTAATTCTCATTTTTTCCTATTCTCCTACTCCCCTAAGTTCCCCACCCACTATATACATAAGCTTTGTTTCCTTTTTTAATCAAGTTTTTTCTTTCCCTTCTCTACTTATTCCTACCTCCCTTTTCCCTTTGAATATTTTACTCTTTCACAATACCTATCATACATTTTTGTAGTTACTCTTAATGTTGTTAAAATATACTTAGCTATCTTATTTGTTTGTATTAGCTGTGAAATTATAATTAAAAATGCTGGAATCAATAATTTATGACAACACAGCAGATAAAATGCTTCTTATATGCTGATGATATCAATTTGTAAAATCACTGTACTGTCAACTTTTCAGGAACATGCTTGTGTGCCATGGAATTTAAGAAAAATTAAGTGAATTTTTTTAGGTCACTGTTTCACTATATTGTTATAAGGATATCTAGAGGATCTAATTGAATGAAAGCTTAAATTTCAACTTTTTGTTTTTAAAATACAAAAAGATTTTATTTACATTTTAATTCATAGGTTCTTGATTTTTTTAATTGAATTCTTTATTGTACATTTTATATACAGCTCACAATCACACTCATGGGTAATTTGTACCACGATATGATACAAGTTAATTCTCATTTTTACCCATATATCTACGCACCCCACAATCCCCTCCCCCTATATACATGTGCTTTCTTTTTCTTTTCAAATCCTATTTATTCTTTCTCCTCATTACTTTCCTCTACCAGATTCCCTTTGAATATTTCCTATTTCACAAAATCTATCATACATTCTAGAACTCATTTACATCTACGGGTTCTCATACCAGAGTGAATTTCTAATTTTGTAGTTCCTGAGTGAAGCAAAAAACAAATTCTTTGTTTACTCAGGTCTACCCATTACTTCGACAACAACAAAACCAAACCCTGCCCAACTTCCTCTTTCCTAATAGGTATTTGCAGGGTTGAGTTGTAACTGCATATTAGAATCAACTGGAGATTTAAAAAATTTATTTTTCAAATTCTTTTTTTAAATTAAGTTTTATCTTTATTGGTACATTGTACGTACACATTATGATCACACTCAATATTAGGAATTTGTTATTTTTCAAATTCTAATGCCCAGGGGATTTGCTTCTGGAGATTCAGATGCAAATCTGTTCAGCACAGTTTCCTTGAATCCTTTAAGCTTCCCATATAATTCTACCATGCAGATTTGCACAATCCTGCAATAAAGCTTGAGAATGAGGGCAGGTTTGTGTACATTTGTGTGTTGAAATGTAGTGGTGGAAAGCTGAGCTGGTCCCTTACATAATGCTCCAAAGCTTTAGAGTGAATTTAAAACGTGTTAGCTACAGTTGACTGTTCTTTTTTCCTCTTCCTCTATTTCCATTTTATCAATATAATGGTTTGTTTTTACTTTAAACCACTCTGTAAAGCACAGAGTTGCTACTTTGAGAAAAATGTAAGCATACTTCCAATACTGAGCTATAATTTATTTTGGTTACTTTTTTTTCACTATTAGGTCTGTAAAGCTCTGTAAATGATACTTTCTTTTCTTTCTTCCTCTTTTGCTTCTCCTCCCTTCCCTTTCCTCTCTTCTCCTCCTGGAGAGGAAAATGACTAGATCCCAGAATCAGTATTAATTCTGAATAATCTTGCAAATTATCTGAACTGCTGGTTGCTAATTTGTATTGCTTACTGTTAGTTAACCAGTTTTTTTTTTAGGTAACAAACTAGACACACTTAAAAGCTAACAAATAATAAAAATAGTATTTATAGATGGATTCATGGAAGGTTAAATGTTGGAAAGCATCCGAACCAACTTTCTGATTTCATAGTCGAGGGGATAACCGTGCCTCAGAGGTTAGGGGTACTTGTCTAGGACAGTAGTGGCAAAGCTGGGCCATGCATGTTGCAGCAGCCTGTTTGTATTGAAAGCTCTAACAGGTTTGCCATCAGTGGTCTAGGACCACACTATCAGTAGTAAAGCTGAGACTAGAGTCTGTCACTCCTGATACCAGTCCAAGAACTCTCTGTATTTTGCAGGAGTAGAGTACTGTGCAGTTCTGGATCTGGCGTTCCAGTGATATGGAAAAATTACTCATGGTTACAGTTGCTGTTGAGAAATCTCAGTAGGATTAGAGACCTACCTCCTTTCCATGAGCATCCTAGATTTTTATCCATATTAAGAGATGTCATTAGCCTGAGTTCTAGAAGACAGTGGGCTTGTGATTAGGTTGTTAAAGGAAATGTATGTGTAGGCTAGAGTCAGGCTTATTCCTACAGGATGTGCATACCTGTCAGAGGTCCTGTGGCCCTGTGAAGGACTAGGGTCTACCCTGTGCATGCCTTCTTACTCAGGTTTACTTGGGCATTTAAGCAGGAGGGGTGGTAGGAGGTAAAATAACTTCCACAATTTTGATTTCCCCTTTTCTCTTTCATTAGAAATTCAATCATGATGCGCTTAAGGATAATTCTTGAATTTTTACATATATTACTTCTGTTCTTTAGATTTCAAATGTTTATTTTGTTTCCCTAGTAATATCAGGTAAGCTCTGATAAAGTGCTTTTCTCTTCACCTTTCCATTTTCTAAAAATGTCATAAGTTTCTGGAGGGAGGAAATTCATCTTATACTTTGTATTTTTAGCCCTGTGTAGTAACTCATACTTGATCGGTGACCAGTAGCCAGTGATTTGAGTTTCTTTCCTTGGTTTTAATACTTGAGTTTCTTCAGAGTTCTACATTTTTTTTTTAAATGTGCACTTGTTGGGCTTGGTAGTGGTCCATTTTCAGAGCATCTCACATTTATTGGACGTCCAAATATGTAGAAGTTGTCAGCTCTGTAGATGGTATTTGATAGGTGATATATTTATCTGAGTTGGTCTTACCACCCTTTGAGAACTTTAAATTCCGAACACATTGGAAATTTACTTATGGATGGTGATTAGGAAGCAGGTTCAAATGAGTATCTCAAATGAAATCTTGAAAATCTTTTTTATTGGATTTAGAATTTACCTTCAGTAGTATATTTAGCAGTATTTAAAATCATAGTATTTTCCAGCTCAAAGGGAACTTATCATCCAGTGAGAAAATCTTAGCGTGCCAGGATTAGAAAGTATGGTAGCAATCATCTGTTCGAACCATGCAAATTGTTTTTGTAGAAGTGTTCCCAAGTATTTGCCCAGAGTTTTGAGAGATACTCAGTCTCTTTGAAGCTACTGTTGCACTTTTCTCAAGATCTGGGATTTTTGTTTGTTTGTTTGTTTTTTGTTTTTTTTGAGAGGGTCTTGCTTTGTAGTTCAGGCTGGCCCTGAGCTCACTATATAGCCTAGGCAAACCTTGAACTCAGCAATCCTCCTGTTTCTGCCTCCCGAGTGCTGGGATTACAGGCATGAGCCACCACGCCCGGCACTGTGGTATGTGGTATTGATTGCTGGTGGGCATGTGTCACCACACCCAGCATTGTATGTGGTTACCGGGGATTGAACTCAGGACCTTGGGCTTGCGAGGCAGGTGCTGGAACCACTGAGCTAAATCTCCGGCCCCTAGATATGGGTTTTTAATTTCAAGTTTTTATTTTAAATCAGTTTTTTGTAATTGCAGAAAAACTTGTGCTATTGTAGGAGAAACACCAGAAGGAAGAGGCCGAGCTCCAGGTGTCACTCAGGCAGCACATTGTTTATGTACTGACTGAGCTGAGCATTGTTCGGGCAAAGTCATTTCAACCAGTCAATTTTTATTTGCATGAGATACACTTGTGTGTCTATTTGTTTTGTATCTAATGTTTTTTGCATACTTTTCATTTATAGCATTGTATTCACCTTTGATGTTTGTTTCTAGTGAAATTAATAAATTCTGGTTATTTTCTTTTACTAATTTGTGTTTACTTGTGAATAATAACCAATCATAGTGCTACAATCTATAAAAGCTCTTATAAGTACATTAGTTATAAATTTTATACTTCAGAACTCAGTGATACTGTTTTACAATCCAAAACAAACACGTTTAGAACTAAGACTGAATTGGAAGTGCCAACAAATCCGCAAAAGGACTGAAAATGGGAGAAATTTCAGAAAGGAAAAGTCTGTTATGAAATTGAAAGAAAAAGTATGGCTCCTTATTGTCAACTACTCATACAGAAATGATGGGACTTGAAAGAAGAAACAAAACTAAAAAATTTCCAATAATCATCAATGATTATAATAGTTCTGTGATTGGTGTTGACATCAACCAGCATTTAACAAGCTATCCCTGTAATCAAAAAGCAAGGAAAAAATATTATTCTAAAACACTTACATATCTTTTGGACCAAATAATATAGAACTCATTTGTTATATATTCAAAACAGGGGGCTTCAAAAAGTCATTTACAGTTAGATTAGGTACACTAGGCCAAATAATTGAAAAAAAAAAGAGGATAATGAAATGCCATCCAGGACATTCATCATTGACTTCTTCACTATTAGGTTTAGTGGATAGATATTTTATTGAAATTACCCACCTACAGAAAAAAAAGAAAAGCCATCACGACAGTATAAAGTGTGTTGTTCAGAAAGAGATAAAAATACAAAAAGAATTCGAAAAGAGACTAGATACTGTTGTCCAGATTGTAATATTGCACTGTGAATTGAATATTTTAAGATATACACAGAACAGTCAGTGAATAAATTTGATAAAATTGTCAGTTTCATATTTCCCATTATATTATCTTATAAAGTCCATGGAAAAAATGCAAGTTTTGGTCATCTAATATATAAGTGGACTGGTAAGTATTAATGACTTATTTGTGAAAAACCACATAAATATGAGGCTGATGATTTCAGTCATTCATTACATCTGGTTTGCCTGGGAGGGGCTTACTTACCTGCAAGAGCTCCTCGTGTTTTAGGCACTGGCAAGTGGGTAAGCGAGGCACACTGAGTGGCCAGAACACCCCGAGGGTCAGAAAAACACCACAAGTATGTGGCACATTCCAGAGACTGGAGCACACAGAGTCAGGAGAGTGATCGAGTGGGAGGTGGCGGTGTGACAGTTTACCAAATGATAAGGCAGCATTTTATCCAAGGTAACTGAAGTGTTGGGGGAGCTCCTACACATATCTGGTGAAAAAATGTTGGGGGGAGGCTAAGAGTGGAGGCCTGAGGCAGGAGCAAGTTTGGCACGCCGGAGAAACTGAGGGGGCCAGCGTGGCTCCAGCAGTCAGAGTGAGACCCGGGAGGTGGTCATAAGAAGAGGCTGGGGCTGGGGCACAGTGGGCCTGCAGGGCTGTGGTGAGGGCATTAGTCTGAACCAGCTGGAAAGCCATTGTGTGCCGACTCAGGAGGGATGTGTTGTGTAAGTCATCTCACGTTTTGAAGACCCTCCAGATTTAAAGTACTGCACAAGAAGCTGCTAATATATTAGTAAGATAATATTCTTAACCACCTAGCAAGTGTGAACTGCGAACAAGTAATTATAGCAAGTAAATAAAAGCACAAAGAGAGCGTCATTACATAAGGGTGAGTAGAACTCTGTGAATGGACCAGAAGGGGGCCTTAGTTTTAATCGAAGAAATATGTGAAGAGCAGCAAACTGCTTCTGACCCCAGGAGATCTCTCGACAAGCCCTGTGTCAGATGGGTGAGCTCGTGATTAAGGAGTTTCATTTTTACAGAGCTGTCTTTGCTCAGCCGTGTCACCTTGGGAAGCCTCTCGTGGAGCAGGCACAGCAGGCAGGGTCCCAGATTTTCTTCTGTACTGCTTTAAAAATAGTTGGAAACATTAGTGATAGTATGAAGATTTATTAATAACAGCACTTTGGGTCTTCAAGCAAGCTGTTTATCAAGGCATAAAGGCACTGTATGCTCCTGAGTTAAATATGTTGCTTTTTTTTTTTTTTTCGCTTTTTGGAGACAGGGTCTTACTTTGTAGTTCAGGCTGGCCCTGAGCTCACTATGGTGCCCAGGCAAGCCGCTGTGAACTCAGCAATCCTCCTGTCTCTGTCTCCTGAGTGCTGGGATTACAGGCGTGAGCCACCATGTCCGGCATTAATATGTTGCTTTTAAAAGCAGTTTAAACCATTCTTCCACTCATAGGAATGAAGTAAATACTATTTTCTTTCATGATTTGAAACATCAAGTGCTCTTTTTATCTTTGTTTTTTAATTTTTTTATTGCATTTTGTCGTGGATGTTTTCTATGAGTGGAGTCATACAGTATGGCCCCTTCATGTCTGGCATCTTTTACTTAGCATAATGTTTTCAAGGATAATCTGTATTGTGATGTATCGGTTCTTCATTCTTGTGGCTGAGTAAAATTTCTTTGTATTTATGTTCATCAGTTGATGGCCGTTTAGATGGTTTCTACTTTTTGACTTGTGAATTATACTGCTGAGCGTTTTACACGCAGTGTTGTGTAGACGCGTATTTCAGCTTACCTCACTCCTCAAATACTTCTCTGTTTACTTGGGAAGGACACAGCCTCTGTCCCTACCTAGAGAGGGACCTGTTCCTCTTTAGAGTTTTAGTGTATCTTCCTCGTTCTTGTGCTTGTTTCTCAGTAGACTACTTGTCAACAATCTCCTTGGGACTCATGTGAGAGCTTAGCAAGCCTGGGGTGGGTGATAAAATCTGGACAGGAGGCTGATCAGACACCCAGCCACGTGACTAAGAGCACAGCAGCAGGGTAATAGAAGACAAAACAAGGTTTTTACTGCATCAAGGTGACCGAGGATGGTCAGAGCTCTTACCAGGCTAAGCCCCAGCCTCCGGGAGGCGCTACTGTTTGTTGAACGTGCAGCTTCTAGACAGCGTCAGGGCGGTGCAGGGAGCGGTGAAGTGGAGAGCACTGCCAGAGCAGGTTCCTAGCAACAAGCGAGTGGAGGCAAGAGCAGCTGACAGATTAAGGGGACATTTGTTTCTTCCTCTGGGTTAACGTTTGTCTCTGTAGGAGTTTTCAGCACAAGTTGAGACACCGTTAGCTGCCGTATTGTCTCAGCACCCAAGATGTTGCAGCGTCAGGGGTCGCGGGGACCTCCACTGTGACCGGTGGCGTGGAGTCGTTCCTTTCCCACACACCCACTACCAGCTCCTCAGGCAGCGACCGTGGGCTGATAGGCGGACTTAGACTTTAATACAAAAAGCCAGTTATGCGTGTTTAGCTCACTAAGGGTGGTCTCCATCCCTCGTAGGCTTTGGACTTAAATCCCAGATGGGGTCCACCATTCGTCTTTCCTGTGATGTACAGAATTGGGAGAACTCTGGGTGGGGACAGTTTCCATCCTGGGATCTTTGCTCTGCGAAGCCAGGTTGCTCTTCCTTCCTCTGTATTGGAGAGAGGCCAGTCAAGATCCCTGCACTGAGTTAATAAATGAAGGAATAATAACAATAATAATTACATAGTTTCATCTTCAGGATGGAGTTTTCTATACATAAGTTGTATTTTACTAGCATAGACTGCTGGGATTAATAAAAACTTGAATAAGTGACCAACAGTAAGAAAGCAGAGATGGATTGGATGTGATGTATTCAAGGTTGCAGACACTTTGTATAGCAAGTACCACCGTATCTCATTAAATATTCTCAAAAGAGTGCTGGGAAGCCAGCTCCTACACTAAGCTGCTGTAGCTCACTGCTGAGGATGGTGGTCCCTACTTGAAATATCGGGAGGCAAAGGCAAAAGGGTCCAGAGCTAGATGCTGTCTTGGGCTAATAGTGTAGCACTATTATGAAACACAAACAAGTTAGTATTGTCTACCTTTTCAAAATGTTCACTTCATAAATCTTGTGTTTTGGTGGGAAGGAGAAACAGGAAGTACCTTAAACACTCGCCAGTCAGTTACCTACTTACTCCAATCTTATTTACATGAGAAATCCAGAGCCAGCTGGGACTGCAGAGTGGTGTCTTGATTTCATCACTGCTTCAGATATTGTTTCTATGCTTTTAAAATATTAGCTTGTGATTTATATTTCCTACAGAGAAAAATATATTTCCTACAGAAAAAGAATACTCTGAAGAGTTTTACTTCATGCTAATTGAGACCAAACTAAGTGAGATGAATTCTACTCTTTATATTATGCCTTTTACCTACTTCATTTAGTTATGAAATCTACTGTTCTAAGAATGTTAAAATTTTGTTTTTCAGTGAAAAGTGTAAAGCAAGAGGATTTACTGTGATTGTGGATGGCAGAAAATCACAATGGAATGTGGTGAAAACAGTAGTCTTAATGCTACAGGTAATTGTTTTATCTATCAGGAGGAAATTGCTTTTATTTTACAGCAACAGATCATGATGAAAATGCACTTTATTTATTGGACTGTACTTGGACATCTCAGTGGTAACTCAGTTGTGAAAATGCACATGCACCTGTTGGATAAGTAGTTTAATTACATGTGTTATATATGTGTATGTATGTATATATTTATGTAGTGAACTAAATCTTAGCCCCCTGGTGAAGGTCTGTAACGTACTAAAAACAGGATGCCATGTTGAAGTAGTCTAAGCAGGGAGACCAGTGGTTCCTGAAGTGTGCAGACCACTGGCAGCTATGCATGTGGGTGTCTCTGTGCCTTGCTGCCCAGTGTTCTGATCCATACAGTGGGCAGGAGGCAGGTCAGCGAGTCCAGTTGAAGGCCTCTCAGGGGCTTCTGGTGTCTTGCCATTCTAGTCCTCCCCTTTTTTTTTGTTTCCAAAGCTCATCACAATTCATGATGATTATATTATTTATGTATAGCCCAGATGAAACGTACTCAGTAGCTATGTTCTAAGGGCCTCCGTAGGTCACAAATTAGCATTTAATGTACATCTGCAATTACACGGTTCTTGAAACCTGACCCTAGTCTTGTGTTTTGTATTCCCTTATGTTCCTCACAGAGTGTTACTGTGATTCCAGGATGTAGTAAATGCCTCTTAAATATTATTGATTTATTATAAGAGCATTGAAAATATTGTGATGTGACATGGAAAAATAAAACATTTGAGTGACTGAAAGCATGGTTGGGTGGCTGGCACGCACCTGGCTTTCCTTAGAAGGGCTCTCAGAGAAGGTCAATGTTGAGTTAAATAAAAGGAGGTTATTTACATAAAAATGAAAAGCCATTCTGGGCAGAGACTGGGATAGTGGCAGCTCAGAATCAGTGAAGGGAGCTAGTATTAGGCCAGTTTGAAAAGAATATAATTAGGTGGTGACGTGGAATAGTGAACAAACGCCACGTGTCAGTGACACTCAAAGACTGAGGGATAGGGAAGGGACATAAAAAGGCATGAGACACTTGGTAGCTGCTTTAGGATTCTGTGGAAAGGAATATAATTTAAAAATTAATGTGCCGGGTGTGGTGGCTCACGCCTGTTATCCCAGCACTTGGGAGGCAGAGACAGGAGGATTGCTGAGTTCGAGGTTTGCCTGGGCTCCATAGTGAGCTCAGGGCCAGCCTGAACTACAAAGCGAGACCCTGTCTCACACACACACACAAAAAATTAATGTGATAACTAAGAATGGTTCTTAATGTTTTATCATTTGCTTAAGCTAATTGGGAAAAGGAATTTTAGGGGCAGAAGCAAAGTAATTATGGGTTTTAGTTTTAGGTCCAGTCTTATAATGGTTCAGGTACTGTGCTAAGCTTGTTTATAGAAATTATCTTTCCTTTCCTTTTAGCCTTACTACTTCACAGAGCAAGATACATGATTCCTAAAGGTCAGGTGAAGTACAAGGATTCTAAATAATTTAAAATTATTTAAACCCAAGAGCAATGCTTTACCCAGCACGAAGAGGGTTTTTCCACACTATGTATCTCTGGTGGGCCTCAGATTCTTAAGCATTGCCTCATTCTCCAGAAGTGTTTGACCTAAACTTTTTGTCATTAGAATCACTGTGTTGTGTCAGAGAGACATATCCATAGAACCAGTTTTTAAGGGAGCACAGATTTCATAATATTTTTTTTTTGTCAAATACATTTCTGGCACTCTGTATCCCAAATCCTAAAGACAAATTCTTCTCTGCAAAAGTTGTTAAAATAACTCTTAGGTAAGAAATCCATTAATTATGATCTTGTATTCTTCCTTTCATCCTGTCACTCAACTGTGTCACAGATAAGCTGTTTGGAACTTGCTGTTTGAACTGGACTGTGGCAGTTTTGAAGAACAATCCATGGATTTAATTCCCTCTTGCGATTTCTTTTCTGATAGGTATTTTAACAACTTTTGGATTTACTAATAGTTAACTTTTTTCAGAAGTTACAATGGCCTGTTGTTTACTCTTAATCATACTGTTTCTACCTATGAATCATTTGTTGCTTTTATATCCAAAGATATTGGTGCCAGATGTTTGGGGACCCAGATATTGGTGCTGGATCTGCCTGTAACTTTAAGAAATAATTTCTTTTGTTTCTCACAGATTTCATGTTCAAAGATTTTGAAGTAATAAATTTCCAGTGGTCAATATATGAATAGACCTCAGCTCTACCCTAAATTTCCCAGACTCTCTGATAAAAGTTCAACATTATGGAAATTATTTCTCTTATTTTGTGTAGCCACACCCTAATCATTTTGTGGAATGCTAGATTTCTGAGCCTAAGGGCATGTTCACATTGAAAAATTTTGGATTTTCTCAATGATTTTACTCTAATTATTTAGTGCTACCCCTTATAATTCAAATGGAGGTTGGACCCTTGAGTTTAAATAAACCTGTTGTGGAACTCAGTCATACCTGTCATTTACTTAGTGTTCGTAGCTCCTTTCACCTAAGCTCAAACGAACTGGATAGTTGTGACAGAGATTGTATAGTCTACAAAACCTAAAATATTTGTTGTCTGGATCCTTCTGAAATAATTTACTGACCTGCGATCTAGAACGCCTAAATGGTGTAGTTGAACTTCAGAATCACATAGACCTAGATTCTATTCTAGTTCCATTACTTTGTAACTTGGTAAGATACTTTAGTTCTATGAAGCTAAAAATGGCTCTGCTATAAATTTTGACAGTGAGTTGCACTTGTTAATGAGACTTCACTTTTTGAACAAATATTTGTAAAGTGTCTTTGTGTGGCAGTCAGTGGAAATAGAGAGGTAACCGGCAAATTGCAAGTTTGTATGCTGTTTGAGGAGCAGATAGCAAGCAACTAAGCATATTAATAAATAATGTAACATCAGTTAGCAATGAATGCCAGGATGGAAACATCAGTAAAAGGAGACTTAGGACACTGTATCGAGTGGACAGAGAAGGCTTCTGTGAGAAGAAAATCTTGCATACAGTCTTAAATAACTGAGGGAGTACTCCTAGTAGAGTGCAGGAGTAGAGAAAGTAGCATGAGGCACACTCTTGAGGTGGGAACAGACTTGCATTTCAGGAACAAGACAGTCCAACATCTGTGTGGCAGTAGTGGCAGATAGGAGAGGTGTCAGGTCAGGTCCAACTGCTGAGTTGGACCTCTGATACTTAAAGGGTCTGAATTTTATTCTTAGATCAGAAAATATTAAGCAAGTAGACCTGTTAGGGGAGGATATTTGAGAAACCTGGCTAAATTTGGGATGTTAGAAATGTAGGTGGTAGAAATGGTTAGATTTAGGATATATTTCTAAGTTAGACACTTTGGGACTTCTTGATGAAATACATGTGAAATACAGTGGTACCTTAGTTTATGAATGCTTTTGTTTGATAATAATTCGGTCCACAAAGAGAAGAATTTGGCAAAATTATATTGTCTGTGGACTCTGCCTCTGGTTATGAACATGACCATGGCCATCTTTTCCTGAATCATGTAATACATTTAGGTTGTAAACCAAGGCAGCACTGTATTTACAAAGCCAATAAGTGTTAATTTCCCTTATTTTTTAGATAATAGGAGTAGCCATATCTCGTAAATGTGAAATTATATTCTGTCAAAAACTAGCTCTTTATGCTCTTCAAATTAATAAGCACACAGAATCTTATGTATAGTGGCTGGGAACTGACATGAGAAAATTGATTTTATGCTTCTGAAGTTCTTCAGATAATTGTGTTAGAGTTTTGTGTTGCAGAAAAATTTAATAATTTTAATAATTTGTCAGGTAAAATGAAGTCTTACAGTTTAATTTAAATATACTCTAGTACATAGATTGAATAGTACATAATATTTCATATATAAATACCTATTTAACATTGTATGAAATCTTTTCTAGGTAGCTTACTGTATTGCATGTTTTTTTATTGCCATTTATGTTTTGAGGTTTGGAGAATTTCTTCTACTTTATAATTTTCTTTTCTAAAGTCTTTTATATAGCATAAGGAATAATGTCTAGTAATTTTTAATTTAGTAAATTATTCATTTTATATGTGTAATTTGTATTTATTTTCTTATGTATTACAGAATGTTGTTCCAGCGGAAGTGTCCCTTGTATGTGTAGTGAAGCCAGATGAGTTCTGGGATAAGAAAGTAACACATTTTTGCTTTTGGAAAGAAAAGGATAGACTTGGTTTTGAGGTAAACGATAATCTTTAAAAAACAAAAGAAATGTGCTGTACCTTTTAAAGTAGTATTTTTCTGATATTATTTTGTTCAGATTGGTTCTAAGCAGTGCTCAATTAGTATACTTGTTAAATGAACTATGATTCTTTGTCAGAGACTATAGAAGTTTTATTTTCATTTATACTGCCTTCATTAAGTCTTTTGAGTAACTAGAACCTTTTTATTTAAAATATTTTACTGGGTAACTAAGAAGAAATTAAATGAATATTAGGAAATGCTTGGTGTTTTAAAATTCAAGGTAGAATCTATTTTCTATAATATAGCCCAATTTTGTTGTAGTTTTGGGTTTGATTTTGATAAAGGAACATAGTTACCTATTCTTTCCTACTGACATTACTCTCACTTTTCTGATATGAAAGTTTATCTTATTGTAGATTAAATAAAAATCCTAAGCTAGAATGCAAATTTGAATAGTTTTATGTTTTCCTAACACAATCAGTTAAATTCCCAGGTTCTTAGAAGAGTTAATAGATACTAAATGTTGCATTTTTTAATAAAATGTAAAAACTCTTAAAAGGCACAAGATATAACCCCAACTCTGTAGATAGAATAAAAGTCAGATGGTGGCAATTCATTTCAGATTTTGCTGTACTAGAATCCTGTTTATCTTTGTAGAACTCAGTGCCACCTCAGTATATTTTTAATATGGAGGAAAGTTTGTCAGTGTGTCTTAGATTTAAATATTTAATAAAGCTTCATTTATCCTTAAGTGAGGTGGGTGGAAGTGTCTTAAAAATACTGACTTTATTTAATTTAAAAACATTAAGGAACAATTTACACACAGTGGAAACTGCCCATTTTAGTGTATAGTTCTGAGTGTTCTGATGAAACATAAAGTTATGAAACTACTGTTGTAAACAAGAAGTCAGGCAATAACTAGCACCCCTAAGATACTGCTACTTCTCTGACGTCATCTTTTCCATCTAGAGCTGCATCAATCACTATCTGCTTCAGTTCCTGATAGTTTTGCCTTTTCCAGTTCACAAATAGACTGACATCCATATTGTTGCCTGTATGGGCAGTTCTATTCTTTTGATTGCTTTTCAGTATGTTCGTGTATTGGTGTTATCAGTTCATTCCCTAATGGAGGAACACTATGGCTTATTTTCAGTTTTTATGATTATAAATAAAGCCACTATAAACATTCACATGTAGGTTTTGGTATGAACATAAGTCTTTATTTTGAAAAGTGAAGTAAGATTGTTGGATATATAAAAAGTATGTATTTATGTAGCTGTATCATTTTTCATTCCCACCAGCTGTGTATGAAAGCGCCTCTTGTTTCCTTGTCAACACTGAGGATTGTTAGGATTTTCTGGCTTATTTAATTATAGCTAGTGAGTGATTGTGTGGACATTTCTCATTGCGGTCTTACTTTACATTTTTCTAATGGCAACTGATTTATCTTTTCAGGTGCTTGTTTGTCTTCCTGTCCCTTTTTTTGGTAGTAAAGGAAAACAGTGTTGCTGTATTCAATGAGCTTCTGACACTAGATCTGTTGGGCTTTTGCCTCCACACCAGCCTTGGCACCACCTGTCATTTAATCCTGTTTTGATGTTACCAAAGTAAGCAAGGTCTCAAAAGTTAAGGGCTCACCCCACCACACTTCCCCCATTCCAGTTGCCATGCACAAAGTTTGAATACTCAGGGTACCCACCTGGATTCAATAATTTGACATGATGACTCAGAACTTAGGGAAATACTTACATTTACCAGTTTATTATAAAGGCTACTTATAAAGAACCAGAGAAAGACAAACATAGGGTGAGATCTGGAGGTATCCTAAGCATTTGTTGGTAAGGAGTTGGTATGTGCCACCTTCCTGGCATATGGTTATATTCAACAACCCAGAAGCTCTCCAAAACCCAAATTTTAGGAGATTTTATGGACTCTGCCCTCAGCCTTCATTTTTTCCACTGAGATAAGGAAATGGGGCTGAGAGTTCCAGTTCTTTAAGTCAAGTTTTTATTTTTTTGGTCACCTGCCCTCATATGGAAACCATCTAGGAGTTGCTACCCATCAGTCATTCATTAACAAACAGAGGGACATGCATCACTCTGGAAATGGCAAGGGTCTTAAAAACTCTTGTTTCAGGAACTGGGGACTGAGACTAAATATTATAATAAAAAATGGCTCCTATTATCCAGAAAATTGTAAGAGTTTCAGGTGTTTTGTGTCAGGAACTAAGTAGGATTAAGAGCAAATAAGTACTTCTTATATGACAGTATCACAGATGGTGACTATTCAGATCTTTTGCCCTCTTAAAGAAATGAAACCTTGGGCCTGGAGATTTAGCTCAAGTGGTACTTCATCTGCCATGCAAGCACAAGGACCTGAGTTCAATCCCTGGTACTGTGTGCATGCATGCATCCATGCACAAATAAATAAATAAACCTTTAGTTTCTTGTTTTTGAATCTAAAGTGCTTTATATAATCTGGATATAAGTCATTTATGAAAGATATGATTTACAGATGTTACATCCAAGTCTGCTTGCCTTTTCATTCTCTTAATAGTACTTTTGATAAATCTTAAAGCTTGATGAAGTCTGGTTTTTTCAGTTATTTTATGGATCCTACATGATTTGTGTGTCCCATCTTGAGAAATTTTTGCCTAACATATAGTCAGAAAGATTTTTTCATATTTTCTTCTAGAAGTTGTGTAGTTTAGGTCTGTGATCTAATTTGAATTAATATACATGAGTCATAAATTTTATAACTTCAGCCATTTTAAGTTTGAGAAGGCTTGCTTTTTTACACAGCCCATGTTCTTTTGGCAAATTCCTTGTGCACTTAAGAAGAATATGTGTTCTGCTGTCGTCGGGCAGAGTTCAGTGACTTGTCAAGATGATTCATGGTGGTATTTAGGTTTTCTGTCACCAGGGTAATACTGTCCACTTGTCCTTTTGGTTGTTTAATAGGAATTTTGCAGTCCCCAACTTTTCTTGAAGATTTATTTCTCCTTTCATTTCTGCAGTCTTTACCTTATGAATTTTGAAGCTATATTGTTTAGTGCATAAAGAGTTAAGATACTTTTGTCTTATCTCTTACTTTTACAAAGTGAGTTTCATTCATATCCAGTTTGGCAATCTGTCTTTTAATTTACATTTAGTGTAATTTTTATATGGTTATATTAAAATCTACTATCTTGCTAGTTTTTACTTAAGGTTGTGGTTTAATTGCTTTTTGAATTAAGTATTTTTATGATTACATCTTATTTTCATTATTCGCTTTTAATGTTAATTTTTGATTATTGTTCTATGGTTTACAGTAACATTTAAATCAGACTTATTAAAGTAATACTCTATTTTACATGTGGTTTAAGGGCTTTAAAGTCTTGCCAATATTTTTCTCTCAGTATTGTCAGACATTTTACTTTAATGCACTATAAATAGAGTACACTGCCACATTTTGCTATAATCATTGTTTTACAATAATTAAATGTTTAAAACTGCATTTCAAGTTTATTCATGGTATATCTGATATACTTTATTTCTTGGAAATTTAGCTTGTCTGATGTGTTCCTTCTGCCTGCAGTATATTTTTTAATTGAATTCTTTGTTGGTACATTTTAGTATATGTGCTGCCGAAGCGAGCACCTTTGTTGGTACATTTTATAGATAGCTCACAATCACACTGAACACTGGAGAATTTGCCTGCAGTATTTCTTATAATGTACTTTACTTTCCAATGCATTCTCTTACCTTTTTTTTTTTTTTGTACTGAGGATTGAATTCTGGACTTTGCACTTGTGAGGCAGGCATTGGAACCACTGAACTAAATCCCCAGCCCAAAAAACGTTTTATTTCTATAAAACTATTTTCAGTGGGTATAGCATTTTGTTTCTAGGTTGTGGTTTTTTTCTCCCTAGTATTCAGAAATTTTCTTTTCAAATATTTTCTTTAGTCTATGTTCTCTTTCTACTTCTAGAATTCCAATTGCATATATTAGAGTATAGGAAATTTTCTTCTGGGGCATGGTGGCATGTAGCCATAGTCCCAGCTACTTTGGAGGCTGAAGTAGGAGGATCACTTTTAAGACCCTGAATTGCAAAAACAATTGGATGGTTAAAAAAAAAAAGGAAACAAAGCTTATGTATATAGGGTGTGGGGAATTGTAGAGAGGGCAGAGGAACGGGAAAAAATGAGAATCAAGTTTTGTCATGTATTGGTACAAACCCCTCAATTTTGAATTCAATCTTAATGTGTAGATAAAATGTACTCATAAAATCAATTTTAAAAAATAGAAACCATCTTGGGCAACAAAGCAACACAGTTTCCAAAAAGTAAATTAATTAATTAAAATAATTTTTCCCTAGATTTGTCTTCTAGTTTTTCTCAAATTTTTCATTTGTGCTCAATTTGGCCATTTTCTATTGATTCAATTCATTTACTGTTTCTTGGAAGTGTTAAACTTGTTGACAAGATCATTATAAAATACTTTCACCTTTGTTATTGTGTTTTTCATTCATAGTTTTTCCATTTGGTTTTCTTTACATACCTAGACCTCTATATCCAAGAGTTTACATTCAAACCTGGATTGAAAATACCTTCTAAAAAACTGTTTCTGCACTAAATATAGAATTTTTAGTCCTTATTCCCTAAACAATGCAGTATAACAGCTATTTCCATAGTGGTTTTATTTCAGTGGATTTCCTAAGTAGATATCCTATCCTACGTAGACATGATTTAGTGCATCACAGAAGCGGTATGTGGGTAATGTGGAATTGCAGTGCCTTTTTGTACAAGGATCTTGAGTGTTTATGATTCTGGTGTCTGTGAGGAGGGATGTGTGTCTAGAAACCAGTCCCTATAGGGGCCACTTAATTTATTTATTTTATTTTATTCTTTGAAGCAAAACTTTTTGGTACATTTAGTAGCCCTTTGTTTGAGAAACAGCTGGTAAATTTTTTTCCCATTTTTTTCCTCTGCTGGTGGTTTCTCTTGCTGTGCAGAAGCTTTTTAATAAAATGAGATTCCAGTAGTTGATTCCTTCTGCTAGTTCTTGTGCTGTAGAGGTTTTTGTTCATAAAATCTTTCCCTAAGCCAGTGTCTCCAAGAGTTCTTCCTAACCTGTTTTGTATCAGGTTTAGTGTTTCTGTTTTAATATATAGGTCTCTAATCCACTTTGGTTTTAGTTTAGTACATGGTGAAAGAGATAGATCTAGCTTTAATCTTTGGCAGGTTGAAACACACTTTTTCCAGCACCATAGTTAAAGAGGCTATCTTTCCTCCATTGACAATGTCTGGCCTCTTTGTCAAGGATGAGGTAGTTTTCAGACCCTTTCAGCATGACCATAGTCTTTGTTAGCTTTTTAAAAACTCTAAATAAGATGTTCCAAGCTCATCATGTGTATTTCTTTCTCCAGTAAGCCTTGATTCCTTTTTTATGAGAAATGGTATTTGGATACCACAATGTGGATGTTAAGGCTATTCATTTCTGTAGGATTAGACTGGAAAATATGTCATGATTTAGTGCATGTGACTTATTTTAAGGTGATATGCAAATTCTTAGCTGATTACATTACTACATGAAGGAATTGAATTTTTATTACCAAGAAAATATCAATATTAATGAAAAATATTTCAAATGAACTGCTAGTATCTCATTTTTTAAGTTTTTAATAGATTTCTAGCAGATATTCATAATTTATTCATAATTTGATTTTAGATGTTGTATTAACTAAATGAAAATATTGAATTAAGTGAAAATCTTGAAATAATATTGCATATTTTAAACTCAGTCTACTTCACAGACTGTAATCATGCTTTACTAAATGTTTCTTTTTTCCCCATAGGTTATTTTAGTCTCTGCCAATAAACTGACTCGTTACATAGAGCCATCCCAGTTAACAGAAGATTTTGGTGGAAGTCTCACTTATGATCACATGGACTGGTTAAATAAGAGGCTGGTTAGTACATTTTAGTTAGATAAACTATAATTGGATATAAACAGACATTTTAACACTTTTATTACTGTGATCAACAAAAAAATGTAGGTTATTTTATTTTTCACAAAAATGGAGAAATTCATTGCATACCACATTATAGGACAAGGTTTGAAGACAGTCTGAAATTACATAAAGACTAGAATCCTAATGCCAGTTGCTGGGTATAAGACCTTAAGAATATATTTAATCTCTCCATGCCTCTGTTTCACATCTCTAAGAGGTAATAATAATAGTCCTTCCTAGTGAGATTGTGAGTAAAATAAAAATGAATATACACTTAAAGCATTTAGGACAGTATCCAACATGTCACATTAGCACTCTCTGAAAGTTAACTTTTTGTTGTCATTAGTAACATCAATAAATCTTTTAGGGCTGGAGGGTTAGTTCAGTGGTTCTGGCGCCTGCCTTGCAAGCACAAGGTCCTGAGTTTGATGCCCGGTAACCACATACAATGCTGGGCGTGGAGACTCACGCCCACCAGCAATCAGTATCGCATACCACAGTGCCGGGCATGTGGCTCACACCTATAATCCCAGAATTCAGGAGGCAGAGACAGGAGGATTGCCAAGTTCGAAGCTTGCCTAGGCTACATAGTGAGCTCAGAGCCAGCCTGAACTACAAAGTGAGACTCTGCCTCAATAAATAAATAAACAAACAAACAAATAAATAAATAAATCTTTTAAATCGCTTTAAGTAGAATGTCAAGCTAGTACAGTATCTTCAGAGGTAATTTACTTGATATGTCTTTTTCAGAGAATATCAGTTTGAATATTTGATATAATAAGTTTTCATTTCTGGAAATGTATCTTCTTCTTTGTCCAGACTTCTGTAACCTGCCCCTCTGCATAATATGACATTGTTTTAATTACTTGTTGAAAGTCTTAAATTAAGTCAGTTTAGATTATGTATAACTATTGTGGAGTATAATGAATTTGTTTCTCTCTAAATGGATGACCATTTCTGTTTCTATCATTTTTGCTTAGTGATAACAGACAAATGTGTATCCACTTTATTAAATATGTTTGAACAGATTTTCACTAATTTTTTAAGAAGTATCTGAGCAAATCAGACTAGAACTAATTTATTTTTATGCTGCATGCTTATCTGTAAAACTTAAAATTTTTTGCTGGGCGTGGTGGCTCACACCTGTAGTCCCAGCACTCGGTAGGCAGAGACAGGAGGATTGCTGAGTTCAAGGCTTGCCTGGGCTCCATAGTGAGCTGAGGGCCAAAGCAAGACCCTGTCTCAAAAAAAAAAAAAAAAAAAAAAACCTTAAAAATTTTTTAATAGCCTATGTTTGCCATACATAGGGATTATATTCAGTATAGGCATTTGATACATATGAATAATAAAATATTTGTTAATATATTTAAGTTTTCTAAAAAGTTATTTTTCCATTGAAATTTTAGATTGTTTGATGATGTAGTTTTGTCTTGTTATGTACATTGCTCAGTGGTTGAATTGTACTAAGTTAATTTTTGCTCTTATCTGAAAATCCTATTATATATGACTTTTTAATATCTTATGTTAATTAAATTTGTACTGTAGGTTTTTGAAAAGTTTACAAAGGATTCTACTTCATTATTAGATGAACTTGCTTTGATTAACAATGGAAGTGATAAAGGAAATCAGCAAGAGAAAGAAAGGTAGGGGCTAATGGCATATAATGGTATTCTTGAAAAGTTAGGATTAATCAATAAAATATACTGTATTAGTGCAAAAGAGCTTTGATAAATAAGTCTCTGGTCAAAAATGACATACAATATTCATAAAAAATTTGCTTTATAAAACATTCTAATTTGAATCATTTCTTTATAGAAGCCTTTTTGATGAATAGTAATATATGAACTTTTTGATGAATAGTAATATATTTGCATTTTTTAACGCTGGAAATACTAAGTTGCAAGACCATTTTAAAAATGAAATATTTTGCTGGTCATGGTGGTTCATGCCTGTAATCTCAGCACTCAGGAGGCAGAGACAGGAGGATTGCTGAGTTGAGGTTTGCCTGGGCTACATAGTGAGCTCTCAAGGCTAGCCTGAACTACAAAGCGAGACTCTGTCTCAAAATAAAAAAAAGAAAAGAAAAGAAAAGAAAAAGAAATATTTTACTCTGCAGTTCTATGGTTTTCTGGTAAACAATATGAAAACAGTTATAACAAAATTATTGTAACTTTATTTAGGTAACTTTATTAGCACTTAAATGCCTAGTTTGTAGGACTTCCTTTGTTCTTTGTAGAATGAATTTACTGATTTATAATACTGGTTGAAATAATTGTTGAGCTGTATTCTCTTTAGATTTATTTTAACACATTTCCATTGAAGTTTATGTTGCCAGTTTTTATTTTTCCCTTGGTCAAGGGGCTAGGTTCCTTTCATCTTGCTAAAAAGCACTTTAGGAATCACATCAGCTCTGTCTCATCCTCATGTGGGAATAGGACTCTTTTTTCTTTACTGGCAATATCTTGTTCCACGTTTTGGGACACATTTTGGGAAACACTAGTTTGCCATATCTGCACAAAGTATTAAATGACATCTTGTATTTGTGAGTCCCTCTTCAAGTTCCTTGAATGTTATTGCTTAGTTTCTCTTATTCTCAGATAATAACATTCCCACTCTCCCAAAATTTCATCAGCTTTTTAATGTCAGTCTTTAGGTAGTGTCTAAGCTACACAGGAGGTGATACCTTAGATCAGTTAACAAAAAGGTAGGATTTAGTTGAAGGCAGATCATTTACTGCTTATAGCAGCATGTTACTTGACTTTGATTTGCCAGGTTCCCTTTTTTGCCTTGATCTTTTACCCAAGTGTATTTTAAGAAAATAAGGCAGAAATTCAGTGGCACAAGAAACATAATTAGCTTAGGGAAGAAAGAGTATGCTGCTCCCATGTTCATGTGCACCCATGGGCACACACATGCCTAGGCACCTCTACCCTTGCAGTAGAGAGAGTATTGGAGGCTAACAGAAGTTACTATAGATAAGTAGAAAATGCTTGCATACATTTTAAATGTACATTTCTGGTTGCTGTGTAGCTGAAAATTTCATTTTGAACAAATATAAAAATGAGTTCCTTTGATACATTTTAGACAGTACCATAAATAGTAGCTAACTGTATTTTTTCACATAGTGTGATTATATGATTTTAAATCTTGATTTGTCACATTGATATTTCTTTGGCTGCTAGTATTTAGTTGTTTAAATAGGCTTCTTTATACTTAAGAGAAATTAGTTAGTAAAAATAGAGTAGATTTTCATACTTGTGTATTTGTTTTGACATTCTATATAAAGAAATTTCTTAAGTTATATGGATAGAAATAAAATTTTTTAAAATTACTTTTTTTCATGCTTGCCAGGTCTGTGGATTTAAACTTTCTTCCATCGGTTGATCCTGAAATGGTTCTTCAGACAGGTAAGATGAAAAAACATATTTTATATTAGTGATAACACTCTAATAATGCCGTTATACTGGTTGGTCCCTTGCTTGAGCATGTATACGGCACATGTGATAGGATTTTGAGAGGAAATTCTTCAACTCCTTTTTGGTTTAACCTAACAGTATATTAATAACATTTATAGCCCTAAAAATTACTAACACATTATCTCACTCTTGAAATATTTGGACTTCCTCTTTCCCTTTGCTGGTTTTCTGGTGCTGGGTCCCAAAGCCAGGGCCTCACAGAAACGAAGCAAATCCCCTGCTGCCCTTCTATATCCCTGTCCCTGGATTTATTTTGTGTTCTGTAAAAGAGATTAAAAATTTCTACTTCATTTAGTTACTAGGGTTATTGAATACCCATTGTGTGGCAGGCCTTGTATTTTCATATTTCATTCTCCTAAGGACCTTTTCAGATAGTATTCCTGTTTTGTACTTGAGAAAGCCAATGCTTAGAGATTTAAAACAAAACAGAAACATTCCCCAGAAACAGCTTGTTCAAGATCAAGTAAAAGCTAGGCTGTATTACCAGACCCCAGAACAGGTTTAAAGGCAAAGCCAGTAGTTACACTATGTTGTCATCCATGTAAAAACGTTTTAGTTTTTTGAGACAGGGTCTCACTTTGTAGTTCAGGCTGGCCCTGAACTCACTGTGTAACCCAGGCTAGCATCAAACTCAGCAATCCTCTTGCCTCTGCCTTCCAAGTGCTAGGATTACACTTGTGAGCCACGATGCCCAGCATTGTGGTTTGTGGCACTGAGGATCGAGCTCCAGACCTTGTGCTTGCGAGGCCGACACAGAACTACTGAGCTAAATCTCTGGCCCCAGTCTATGTGAAAACTTAGCATTTGCACTGACCTTGCAAACCATGAATACTCAGTGCTGCATGATGTATATATTCTGGCCCGAATAACTCTGGTCACTGTTTCATGAATTCTGTGTGAACAAATTGGAATTCTTTCTACTGCAGGTAATTTTATTTCTAAACAAATTTTCATAATAGTACCAATTCAAAATTCTTAGCGACTCTTTACCAGGTTTTTTAAAAAAACAGCTTACATCTGTTAATTCACTGATTGCTCATCATAGTCCTATGAAGTAGGTTCTGTTATCACCCCAATTTTTTTTTTTTTGTGGTACTAGGGATCAAACTTTGGCCTTTGTGCTTCCAAGGTAGCCATGGTACCACTTGAGCTAAATCCCTGGCTATCATTCCAATTTTAAGAGGGGAAAACTGAAGGATAATAAGGTTAAGTAGCTCATGCAGATTATGTAGCCTGTAACTGCAGGGTTAAGACCTGAATCCAGGCTGTTTGGTTTCAGAATACATATATTCTTTGAAATATTTATTTGATGCTATTTTCTTAATAGAAATGGTATCCTTAAGGAACACATATGGGTAACAATTGTCAAAGTAGAGGAAAATAAATAAATGTATTCTGATATTAATCCCTTTTATGTGCACATGTAGAGTTCCTTCAAAGATTTAGATATATTTTAAACATTTTCACAGATATTTAGGCTATTTTTCCAATGATAACATGTAATGAGCAAAAATTTTTTGAATATTATTGTTTCATTGATTCTATTGTTTTAAGTTTTCCCAGTATGAATAGATCTTTTTCCTTAGTCACTGGGTTTTATGTAAAATTGCAATAGATTATCAGTAAAAGTACTACTCTATATTTAAAACTTAATTCCATGTATATATTTAACATTTTGAAAGCTTCTTATTTTAAGCCACTGAATTAAGAAGCTTTTAAAATTTGTACTTTAAAATTAACTTTATATGCTACTAAGTCTTAATCTATTATTAATTCTTAAGGTAGGAATTGTAAGAGTATAAAATGGAGAACAATCTGGAGACATTTTAAAAAATAATTAATTAATTAAGAAAATAGCTGTAAATCATAATAAAAATTCTGTTCCTATATATTGAAAGTCATTTAGATTTAGGGGGATATTTTCAAATAAAGATGGAGGTTTTGCCAGGTGTGGTGGCTCACGCCTATAATCCCAGCACTTGGGAGGCAGAGACAGGAGGATTGCTGAGTTCGAGGCTTGCCTGGGCTACATAGTGAGCTCAGGACCAGCCTGAACTACAAAGTGAAACCCTGTCTCAAAAAAAAAAAAAAAAAAAGATGGAGGTTTAAATATCTGTATATTGTTTTGGAATCTAAATAATAATCAGCAGTTTTATTCTTGAAGGGCATACCTAAACTTATTTTAAAGTTTTATATATATATATATATATATATATATATATATATTTACAGATTTAGTTGCTCATTCTATTAATTTATTCTGTATATGTGGATTTTCTCTTTAATCTTCCATAATTGAACCATATTCAGTACAGTTCTTATACTAACAAGCTGTAGAGATTCCTATAGAGATTATATAAGTATTATTTTATACTAGTAATAAGAACTTCTCTTCTTTTGCTAATCATACCTTCATTTCACTGTCATCCTGTCTTGTAAGTTCTGTGATTGAGAATATGGATCAGTACCGAGACCCTGCAACATGGTGCATGGATTAGCACCATCAGACAGAAACCGCAGAGTGTACTTCCACGATATAAACCTCACTTAGCAGCACAGTATCCTGAGTACTGAATCCAGCAATACAAAGAATATGATAACTGATAGAAAATTTATAACACCACGTGTATTATATTATATGCATATAATTAGAATATGTATTGACAGTATGTGATACAGCATTTTCATATATTTTCTAGTAGTACACATACAACATATTGTATACACATGGATATTTATGTGCTATATAGTTTTTGTACTTAAAGTTACATTTTACTACTTAGGACCTGTATGTAGGAAAATAGGTAAATGAATAGATTTTTAAATAAAGGACTAAAATTTAGCAGATTGAGAAGTGAGAAATGTATTTCTTAACGAATATTAATTATGAGTATCTTTCATTTGTAAAGGACATGAATTGTTATCCGAATTACAGCAGCGTCGATTTAATGGCTCTGATGGAGGAGTCTCATGGTCTCCTATGGATGATGAACTCCTTGCACAACCACAGGTTATGAAGTTATTAGACTCACTCCGAGAGCAGTATACTCGCTACCAGGAAGTTTGTAGGCAGCGTAGCAAGCGCACACAGTTAGAAGAGATTCAGCAGAAGGTGATGCAGGTAGGTGTCAGATGTGAATATAGCGCTTTTTAATCCTAAATTATTTTTTCCTGATAATTTCTACTGGGTGACTGACTTTTCATTTCTGTTTACATTATAAGGAGAATTTTATACATTTTCAAATTGGATTCTAAAGTTATTTTTGCTGTGTATGTTTTATATAAAGTATCTGAACTAAAGTAATATTTTTAGTGATTCGCCTACCCCTGACTTACACTCTTCATTTCTTCTCTTCTGTCTTTCCTTCTCTTCCTTCTTTCACTGGCTGAAATAGGAATCATAACACTTCCTTTGAAAGGCTAGTGTTTGGGAAAAGAGTAGCATGCATTTAATGATAGCTATGATATTTATTTCTGTTAAGTGAAACTCCAAGACCTAGTTCAGTTGTTGGTGAATTTTTTTGTCTGAAAAGCCAAATATTTAAACTTAAACTGATGTTTGTTGCAGTTATGCTGCGTTTCTCTGCCATTGTAGAAGAGCAGAAATAGCATATTAATAAATGTGCATGCCTTTTCTCAAATAAAACTGTATGTACAGAAAAGGGTGGCAAGCCTGAATTGGCCCACAGAACATATAGTTTGCTGATCTTTGAACTCTAGTGCATCAGGATGTCATAGTAAAAAGAGACTTGGAGGTAGGAATTGGAGCGTGGAACATGTTGAAATGCAGGCAGAATGCTGGAGCTCTAATCCATGATAACCATATATACCTGTAAGTTTTCAGAGTATACTTTTAATTAAATTTGACTTTTTCTGTGCATTCACATTAACAAAAGTTTCTGGTAAACCAAAGCAAGCTTTAGTCAGCTAGTTTGAGATTATCTTTGAAACTACAAAAAATATAGAGTAGCATAGTGATGCAGAACTCAGATCTGAGCCCAGGTTGCCTGGGTCAGTGCTCTTTCCCCATTTCAAGCAGTCCAGCATTGGGAAGAAATGTCCATACCTATCTGCACTATTAGTAATAGAGAATGACAACATTCCCTGTTTAATAGGACTGTCATGAAGATTACAAAGGTAATTTTTCAGTAATATGTTTGGTGCCTGAAACATACCAAGTCTTGGCTGTTGAGGTACATGTTGAGGTGTAGGCACAGAGAACACAAGTGGCAGGATTCATTTGTGCTTTGATAAATGGGGTCTTGGATGAAAGACAGACAAAGGGATTAATGTATTAACAGACATATTTTTGAAATGATGGTTGGGCCAGCTCAAGTGGATAAAGAAAGTAGAGAAGAGAGTTGATGATGATGATGATATTTACATTAGTGTGATGATTATAGTGAGATTATTGTTACAGATAAACTTCATTACAACTCAGTTTTATTAGGATTATAAATGAATTGCTTGAAACATTAGTATTCACCATGTAGTATTTCCCTGTACTTTTCTACAGATCACAATTTGTGGAAAGATCTATTTCTCTTGCCAAAATGATTACTGAAATTTAATTTATAATAACATTGATTACATAGCATGAATTATACTATTTTTAGTCTTGCAAATTTGGGGAAAATGTAAAAATAATTTCATGTAAGGATAACTATAAAGTTTTTTGTTGTTGTTGCTGTTATTTTTCTTTTGTTTTCTTTTGTTTTTTTGTGGAACCAGGGATTAAACTCAGGACCTTGTACTTGCCAGGCAGGCAGTGGTACCAGTGTGCAACTTCCTCAGCCCAGGATAACTATAAAGTTGAATATCTGTTTATATTAAATTGGTGAACACTGACTTATCCCAAGTTTGTTTACTGAGTTATTATTGAAAATGCAAGAAGAATCAGTAGCTCTGATAAGCCATGTGTTAAGTAATAACACGATATTTATCAGTCACTTATTCCCCACAGTTCAAATTGGCATTCATGTGGTATGCAAGTATCTATATGCATATGGCTGTGGCTGTGATAGTTAACAATTAGATTTCATGTGCATTGTGGTAGGAGACAATGCCACTTCACTGAAATGTGTCATCATTATTCTCGTTATTTATTGTAGCAGTAATTACTACCAGCACTGCGAATGTTATTTCCTGAATCATCCATGTGCTTTTCTTCTACTGGAGAGAAGACCAACAGACTCAAAATAGGATGCACTCTGTGTTGCCTAAGTGTACAGCTCAGGGGTCTTCTTTCTTCGGGGCAGACACTTGATAATTGTTTGACATTCCTTTCTGGAATCAGCCTAGCCATGAAAGAGTAGTCACAGACAAAATTTTGGCCTATGAAAATATTTGTCATGGTAGATTTTAAGAACTCATCTCCAAGATTATATTTTGCATATAAATGTAGCCATTAGGAGAGTCACTTTGTTACAGAGTGGGCATAGAACTGTTTTTGTAGTAAATTAATATTCAGATTAACTAAGCAAGATGTTGTGATTGAAATTAAGTTTTATAATGCAGTTTGGCAAACCACCATCATTAATGCATTTAAATAGACTTGTTTACTGGGGCATCAACCTCAATTTGCATCTTTTATTGAAAGTAGTCATACATCCACTGTGCCTACATTACTGATGCTGCGTACTAAGGAAAATTACTTTCTGCATGCAGTAAATCTGTATGTGCCAAGGAAGTTTTTGCTTTACTTAAAATTTATTTTAAAGTTTATGATTCTTCTGAAATTGCATACTTAGCCTTCTTGTGCTATTGTAACAATACCTGAGACTGAGCAATTTTAAAGAACAAAGATTTATGTCTCCCATTTTTTGAAAGTTAAGAATTCCAAGGCTCAGAGACCAGCATGCAGTAAAGGCCTTCTCAGGACACACAGTGGTAGAAAGTGAAAAAGGGCTGTAAGACCAGAGCTGCACACCAGTGAGAGATGGCCCAGACTCACTTTTACCACAAGACCACTCAGTAGTGACAGAAACCCATGCTTGGGACCTCTGTCTGCAACACCCAGCATTTCAGGTCCCACCTTAGGCACTGATGTACTATGGAGTATATTTCCAGCAAATGAACTTTGGAGAACATAGTCAAAACATAGCACGTGCTAATGAATTGTTTCTACATAGTTATGATTTCTGATACATGCTTCTTTGTTTCTAAAGTATTTTTAAATGAACCTCACATGTTTAAATGTTATTTCACATTATAAAAACTATACATAATAACATTTTAGTCAAAATTTTAAATGCTTTCCATATTTTTAGAATTCACATATTTATGGTGAAGTAATTATTGAAAATCTTAATTTTGTTTTTCGTAGAAGGAAATCAATGGAACAGTTTTTGTATATAAGGGGAGGAGGGAGCTTGAGAGTGGAATGGAATAGAATAAAGTATTTTTAAAATATATTTTCTTTCAGTCTGTGCATTTATACTCATAATGTGGTAATAAATGAGAAAGAATTCTCAAAAAGGAAATGGAAAGTTGTTTTAAAATGTATAACCTTCTTTCAAACTTCAGTTTGCATGTTCTAAAGTTTTGAATACAGCATTTAGTTCAGGAACTTCCTTAGAAACTGTATGTGTGATACCTATCAGACAGACTTTAAGTGCACACTTTAAGTGTACCGTCTGATAGGTATCATTAACATCGCTTTTAAGGTGAGGAATTGGCTTTTCACTGGGAGTAGAACCAGAATTCAGAATGGAAACTTACATCTGTGGTTTCTCTGTGACCAGGACACTTTCTCATCTGTCTCTTTTGTACCTGAGTGATGCCTCTCGCAGGGAACAGAGAGGACATCTGTGCCTCTAAAGATTTAAGAATATGGAGTAGATGTGTTGAGGAACAGACCTCAGAACTGTGTATGAGAATAGTATAACTCCACAGTGCACTTTTGCTGTTACAAGATTAACATATACTCAGTTAAAAATTTTCAGCAGTTTGTGCATCTTCATTTTTTAATTAAAGTACTACCTTGTAAGGGAAATCATGTCTGTCTCATTCCATTAACTTCCCACATACTATTCCACATTTAGTTGGTCTGCCAGGCGGAATTCATTAGTTGGATCTAATGCGGGTTGGTTGGGTCACCAGGTGCCTGGCAGAAAAGTGGACAACCAACAAACAAGGAAGTTGGTCTTCACAGAAAAGAACTTTGTAAGCCACTGAAGCACAATGATTGTAGGTGCATGGTAAGTCCCTGTAGCTGAGGGTTAAGTGGGAAACAATACATTCAGATCTAATTGCACCAACTAAATGTGGAATAGTATGTGGGAAGTTAATGGAATGAGACAGACAGGATTTTCCTTACAAGATAATACTTTAATTAAACAACAAAGATGCACTGGGCATGGTGGCTCACGCCTATAATCCCAGCACTTGGGAGGCAGAGGCAAGAGGATTGCTTAGTTCGAGGTTTGCCTAGGCTACATAGTGAGCTCAGGGCCAGCCTGAACTACAAGATGAGACCCTGTCTCAGCAAAACAAAACAAAACACACACAGACACACACAAAACAAAGATGCATGAACTGTTGAAAATTTTTAAATGAGTATATGTTAACCTTGTAACAGCAGAAATGCACTATGGAGTTATACTATTCTCATACACAAGTTCTGAGACAGCGCCATTTACTGCATCCATACTAATAAACCACAGACCCCTCGTTTCACCTCTTGGGAGCTGTCTTAAGAGTCAAGGCATAAATATACCTCTCTTCTTGAATTCTTTACCCTAAGTTAGAAAAGTTAAGCTTTCTAATATTTTTTGCTGAAATTTCTTCACTGCTTCAGGGACTCCGAAGAGTGACGCTCTTCGTGGCGCTCTCGTCCTGGCAGAGGCAGCTCTGAGCAAACTGGTACTTGTGGGTCTGAATGTTCAGAGGACCCTAAGACCACCTAGACTACTGTGTAATACAGTTCTATATTAGTTATTCGTTTTCTCTTAAAAGGGAGAAACTAGTATTTTGACTTTTTTTTTAATTATTCAGTTTTAGTTTGCTTTGAATGAGGAAACATGGCTTTTAGTCACACTTATTCTGTAATAGATGCTTTCCTTGGGCAAGTCACTTAATCTCTCTGAAACTCAATTTTCTTAAGTAATAGATAAGAACTTCACCCAATGTAGTTTCTGATGTCCCTTCCAACTCCAAATCCTCTACTTTTCTGATTCTCTTATCATAACTTAATTTTTAAACCTCTTTTATAGAAACATCCAGATTTCATTTAGCCTAGTAGATAAGCAGGTAGCTGAAAGCCTACACTGCTGTAGTGTGTGTACATTCTTCCAAATTTAGGGTTTGGAGATGTTGTCATATTACAGGTTTTTCATTCCAAAAAAAAAACATTGAATACTCGTGTGGAATTAATTAAAAGTAGGCGAGGAATTTCAGGAAGAGAAAACCAATTAGAATGAGGGTTTGAAGAGCTTTTGATTGTTTGAAGATTTCATCTCCCCTTTGATTCATAGGTTGTGAATTGGCTTGAAGGGCCTGGATCTGAACAGCTGAGAGCCCAGTGGGGGATCGGCGACTCCATCAGGGCCTCCCAGGCCTTGCAGCAGAAACACGAAGAAGTCGAGAGTCAGCACAGTGTGAGGCTTTTTCTTCTTCTCTGTCAGTTATAATGCTGTCCTTGGTGTGCGTCATGGTACTAAGGCTTAGGTCGCTTCTCACAGCTTTTAAAGCAATTATCTTCCAGTGTGATTTAGCAGTACTTATAGATAATCTATGTGCTGTACCCTAAAGAGTTATAATCTAGTCGAAGGAGTCTTATATAAGAAAGCTGTCTTATTATTCAGAATTATCTAAAGATAGCGTGTATCTAGTATTTACATTTTTTGTGGAACAAGAAATCAAACTCAGGACCTTGTGTTTGTGAAGCATTTGCAATGTCACTAAGCTACATCCACAGCCCAGTCTTTGCAGTTTAACTTTAAGTCCTATTCCTGAGGTTATAATCTTTTATTCCTCTTAATATTTTTAAAATAATGTAATATCATTGATTTTCTTGACATGGATGGTAATTTATTTGAAACTTGTGGATTATTCTGGAACATGTTACTATTTAGTTGGATTCTATAATTCTGTTTTAAAACTACCTCTTAAAAGCTGTATTTGCTGAAGAATGCCGTGGACTTCATCCAAGAAGACTTAGTTACAACAGTATTGAAAAAGTGTTTTGTTTTGTGGAGACAGGGTCTCACTGTGCAGTTCAGGCTGTAACCCAGGCTCACCTCAAAATCATGGCCTCCTGCTTCAGCCTCCTGAATGCTGAGATTCCAGTTGTGCATCACAATGCCTGGCACAATAGCCCTTCAAAAAGGGAATATTACACATGAGGATCATAAAGATAGGATTTATGTATTTTTTATTATTTTTAAAAGATGCCTAGAGAAATAATTCTAGTTAGAAATTAGATTATACATATATATTCATAAAAGTAATTAAAAATGCATTGTATATTCCCTATTATGGATGAAGTTATATACCCAGATCCCTGTGTTCAGTTTTATTTTGTATTTTTATTATAAAATTTTAAAATCAGCTTAAAGAAGCCAAGTATTTATGAGTGACGCTCATACTGAAACTAACTTGTAATGTAGAATCGATATATAGAACATTTGAATTGTAGAGTACCATATGTGATGTGTAGATAATCTGAATTTGGATTATTTAGATATTACTACCTTCTTTTATAGTTGAAAAAAACTGAGAGGACTACATTTTTTGATTAATGAATAGCTGGACCAAAGTTGGAAAACAGACCTCATGACACCCAAGTGGCCTCCTATCTGTCTCTCCTAGAGAAGTCTACTAAATTTTATGGATAGGTTTGAATGATGATGTTCTTTTAATTATTAAATTCTGAAACTCTTAATATTTGAGGAATGTATGTTGACATTTGCATTCATACACAAGGTCCTCAAAAAAAAGAAAGACATACCACAGATTTAATTTCTTTAGTGTGTGATAATTTGAGATTCATTACAACATTGGGAAGTGGGGACAGATAAAATGGGAACGTCGATGAAATTATTGAAGCAGAATAGTACATGGATTTTACTATACTGGTTTTCCACTTTTGCATAGGCTTGGTATTTTTCATTCTAAAATAGGTTTTGTTGTTGTTGTTTTTTAAAGAGAATTAGGCTATTTTAACCAGTAGGTGGCACTGCATTGTCACCTTGAACATATGCTAATGGTAACTAAATGTGTTAGTTTATGTTCAAGATACTCTAACATTTCTCTAAATGTACTCTTTCTTTTGGTTAATAAAAGCCAATAGTTTAAGGCATTTATTGAAAATTTTCAGGTCTTAGGAAATGATAGTGACAGAATTCCAGTACTGATAGAATTTGACAAAATTTAGCATCCTGTTTTGTGTTTTATTACAATGTTGGTATTCAATTTTAGATTCCACATAAAAGCACAATCCAGAACTAAAGCTAAAACTCAAATATGTTAGGATACTTAGTACTAATGTACAGAGCGGTGATTATCCTAACCTAGCTGTTTGTAAAGGATTGTGAATTAGAAATTCATTTTTAAAAATGAGGAACAACTGAAAAATATTAAGGTATGTGAAAGTAATTACATTGTCTGATAATAAATTTGGAAATATTTTAGTTCAATAACAAATATAATTTTTTAAAGTTTTATTTAGTACATGTTGGCAATACATGACGTTTTCATTCATCTTAGAGAATAGGTATACCTACTTAAGTTTTCTTTCCCGCTCTGTCCTCCTCTGCCACCCTCTGACTCTTTGATCCCCTTTTCTCATTTCCATTGTTACTGTTTTTAGTTCATGTTTACAACACAGGGTGTTTATATCCATTGTGAGTATTTAGTATGTGCACATTACACACCTTAAATCCCCCACCCTGACTCCTGGACTCCTTCCTAGTTTCAAAAGAAACTTGTTCCTTTCTGTCAATCATTTATTTTGCTTTTTATTTGTACTTTGACTAGATGAAAAATACCATGTGGTAATTTAAGCTTCCGTGTCTGATTTATTTCCAGATTTATCCATTTTCCTACTAATGTCTCAAGTTTGCCTTTCATTATAGCCAAGTTGTACTCCGTTATGTACAGCTACCATACTTTCTTTATCCATTAGTCTGTTGATGGACATGCAGGCTGCTTCTAGGATTTAGCTGTAATGAACGGTGCTCTTTGGGGAAGATATCTACAAGGAGAATCAGTGGGTGGAACAGTATTTCTACTTTTAGTTCCTTGAGAAACCTCCCTGGTGATGTCCATAATGAGTGCACTTGTTCACATTTCCGCCAATAACGCAGAAAGGTTGCTTTTTCACTGTGGCTATGCCAGCATTTATTATTTGATTTCTTAATGCTTGCCATTCTTTCTGATATAAGATGAAATCTTAGTGTCATTTTAATTTGCATTTTTCTATTAGCCAGAGATATTGACCATTTTTCCCTATGTTTACTGGCCATTTGTATTTCTTCTGAGACATGTCCACTCATTTCACTTGCCTTTGTAGATTGGTTCTTTTATTTGTGAGAGGGGTATCTAATTTTTTGAGTTATTTATATGTTCTAGATATTTGTCTTCTGGCTGAGAAATAGCTGACAGAACTATTTGATGACCTCTGTGTTGTCTCTTCATTCTGTTGATTGTTTCCTTTGCTATGCAGAAGCCTTTAAATTTGATACAATCCCATTTGTTGACTGTGCACTTGGAGTTCTGTTCAGAGAGACCCTGCCTACACCTATGACTTCAACAGTTCTATTTTGTTTTTCAGTAGGTTCATAGTTTCTGTTTTTCTGAGTAGATCTTTGATCCATTTTTTTTTGTTTTGTTTTGTTTTTTTGAGACAGGGTCTCGTTTTGTAGTTCAGGCTGGCTCTGAGCTCACTATGTAATCCAGGCAAGCCTCAAACTCAGCAATCCTCCTGTCTCTGCCTCCCGAGTGCTGGGATTACAGGCGTGAGCCACCACACCCGGCCTTTGATCCATTTTGACAGTAGCTTAGTACATGGTGAGAGATGTGGGTCTAGCTAAAATCTTCTGCGTGTGGGTAGCCAGTTTTCTCAGTACTGGTTAAAGAGGCTATCTTTCCTCTGACAAGTGCTTTGTCTTCTTTGTTGAAGATCAAATAATTCAATGTATCCAGGGATATTTCTACATCCTCTGTTCCATTGATCCATGTCTGGTTTTATGTTTCTGATGTGCCATTTTTATCATTTGTCTTACAAATTGAAGCCTGGCCCCAAGTGCTGAAGTCCTTATCTCACTCAGTGGCACTGCCAGAGACCTAGGAGAAGGTCCGCACATTGAGACAGTAAATCCTCAAGTGCACTATTCTGCTGGGAAACCTGGCAGGGCATGTCAGCTCTCCACCCAACCTTTTTTCCTTTTACCAACAAAAGCTTTTATAGGCAACCAGTTCCAGGAAAGGAAGGAGATTCTTAGGTGCCAAAGTGTCCCTGACAACTGTTTGTGCCTAGAGTTGTGGCCATGGGTCTGGTAGTCACGAGCAGTCTCTTTTCCCAAGTGCTTTCACAGGAGCTGAGACTTACATCCTGCTTGGCTGTGCCAAAATGGTAATAGCCACTCAGGTTCATAAGTTTGGGTTCATTTGCTTGCTGCTAGCCAAAGGAGGCCACATATTTTGGTAAAAAGAATTTATTCAGTGCTATCTCTAAGGCCATGGAGGGGACCCATTGCCTCAAATCACCATCTTAGTTTTATCGAGCCTGGGTGGGTATTTCATAAGGAAGCATACAGTTGGAGCGTGTGGAAACAAAAGTCTCTGACACCTTTCAGTATCTTCCAGAAGGTTCCATAGAGGAAACATGCTGGTGTTGTGCCTAGTAGAAAGCAGCAGAGCAGGGTTTTGTGGCCTATCTAGACTCCTTTACCAGTACGTGTTCTCAGTGCAGTGACTTTTGTCTACACACACTGACAGTGCTTCTTCCTCTTCCATTGTCTAGTGGTGTAGAGTGTAAAAACTACTTCACCAGCCACACACGCCAGATCTGGTGTGTTTGCAGTGCCAGCGTTGACATTCTGAATGTGAACACTGAAGCTCATTTCCTTCCTGCCACCTTAATCCAAACCCCTCATCTTGGTGTGGACTTTTTAATCTTGCTATGAATTAATCATTTCCCATACAACAAGTATACATCAGAATCAGAGCAGAGGGGCCATTGCATTCATTCTGTGTTTTTCTCTGTTTCCTAGGAAAAGGCATGTTGATAGATTTTACACATATACATGAAACCAGAGTTCCCTGCAGTATCCCAGAGGGAAGGACTATTTCTTTAGGACAGCTCCTGCCAACAACATCATTTTCTCCAATTTTAGTCTTAATTTCTTGAGGGTTAATTTTTTGCATTGTCCATACATCCCTGGCCAGGTTGCTAGAACCTGTATATATTTTACAACTTCAACAAGAAGAAGTACCGGTTCCACGGTGATGGTTCTTAAAGCTTAGTTGGCAAAACTTATTTAAGGCAAAACTTATTTAAGGCGTTTGTTAAAATGGGCATTCGGGGGCCATGCCTGGGTCAGAGGGAAGAGCCTTGGGGATTTGGCCGAGCACCTCAGGTGATCTGAGAACAGGCAGGTCTTACTGAGAAGTGCTGTCATGAGACTAATCTCTCATCTCTTATCAGGGCTGCTGCTTCTTCAATGAATTAGAATTTATTTAGCACCCTCACTGATTTTTTTTTAAGTACTTTAAATGAGATGAGGTCCCCCTTTTTGGAGATTATGACACTGATAATTTTTAGAGATAATGTTTTATCCTTTAAGATAGTCACTTTAATCAGGATAATAACTGTAGTTCTAAAATATTTTATGTTTGTCATTAAATTTCTGATCAATAAAGTAGGTAAGGCAAGTATTACCACTAGCAGACAGAGCAGGACTTCTGACCTCAGCACACTGACCTATCATGCTGGATCAGGCTTTCTGAAAACGTACACAGGAGGTAGAGAATGCGGGTTGGGGAATTCAGCAGGGAAATCTGAGGGCAGGAGGGAGGACAGGGCTTGGGCGTGGGTATATGCTGGGAGGTGGTTATAGCCTTTGACCAGGGGTGAGATGGGGACAAGAGGCTGCCAGTTCCTGAATCCTGAAACTGCTGCAGTCAGAAGGAGCCTGCTGCAAAGGTGCACAGAGGCAGCGCCTGGACATCAGAGGACAGAATTTATGACAGGAAGGATTTGGGAGTTAGTAGTGTATGATGACAACTTTTTATGGCCTTTGGAATAAACAGCTGGAGTTTGGGAGAGCAGAAGAGTGAGGAAGGAAGAAGGGAGGAAGTGAGGAAGTGAAGGCAGGAAGTCAAGATCTGGGTGTCATGGATATCTGCATGGTGGACATCCCTAAGAGGGCTGGTGCTCAGAGGAAAGCAGGAACGATAGCTAAACCACTCGGCAGAGGAAGAAATGCAACAGGGGAAGCTGGAAGGCTGGCGTTCAGCAGCATATACTTTAAAGTTGATGTGGTTTTTGAGAGAAGGACCAAAAATGGTCTAAAAATAGTAATGAGTGTGAGGCAGCTATCAAACCCACCAGCAGACTTGTATGTTTTCGGTATGGAAACAACATCAGTCAGTTTGAGGGAATAAGGGAACAAGTATATTCTGAGTTTGTTGGGCTTCATTTAGACCAAGCAAGAAAGGCACATTCAGAGGCTGAGATGCAGGGACACAAGGTTTTCTTGTTGGCAAAGGGTGAGTTCTGAGGATAATTGTGTAGGGTAAAGGAAGGGGTAGGGAAGTTTTCATCCTTAATTTAAAAATTTTGCCTCACAGAAGTACTCATATGTGTGTTATTTAGCATACCCAAGAAAATTATAAAATACATCTTAATTTGACCTTCATTGACTTTGCCACATCTTGCTTACAGGAATGGTTTGCAGTGTATGTAGAGCTTAATCAGCAAATTGCGGCCCTCTTGAATGCTGGAGATGAGGAAGATTTGGTGGAACTGAAGTCACTGCAGCAACAACTTAGTGATGTTTGTTATCGACAGGCCAGTCAGCTGGAATTTAGGCAAAATCTCTTACAAGCAGCTCTAGAATTTCATGGTGTTGCCCAAGATGTAAGTGTCTTCTCTGATTGCTTTTCTTCTTTTCAAATGAAACAATCTGCACATAATTTTTGCAGGTTTGCATGCCTTCTAATTATTTTTGGTAAAAACGAAATAATTCACTGGTGGGGTGAATGAGATAAAATTCTTTACTTTCAAAAAGTGATGTCATTCTGCATGCAATTAAACCTTTTATTGTCTAAGTAGAGTGCTCTAAAGTAGTGGATGTATTTCATTTTGACTGTTTCACAGCGTATATGCTTTTTAACATAGATGGAAGTGTCAATAATCTCTTTTGCATTCCACTGACCTGGATGTACTTCCTTGTCTTTCTGATGCATGCCTCTATGTGTCTCCTCTTCCAGAGAACATGTATTCTGATGATGTGTCCCTGTCTTTCAACAGCATACTCTTTCCTGTGTATTTGTGATGATCTCATTAGATGAACCTCATTAATCATTAAACTCTGTAGATGCTGATTACATCAGGGTTATCTCTTTGGTGTCCCTCTGCTTTAGTTGTCTCAGCAGTTGGATGGCTTATTAGGGATGTTGTGCGTAGATGTAGCACCAGCTGATGGAGCATCGATTCAGCAAACTTTAAAACTGCTTGAAGAGAAGCTGAAAAGTGTTGGTAAGCAGATTTTAAAAATGCTGAAACATAAGAGTTCTTTTAAACAATATTATTACATGGTTAAACAATTAAGTCAGCTTATACTGAACTAATTATTACTTATAGAGAACACAGGAAAAAAAAGTATGAAAAAGGTTTTATTCCCTTGAGGGGGCATAATTTGTACTCAAAATTTTAATGCTCATTGTTGATTAGGCACTCCTCCCTTCATTGGGCCATTAGCCTTTCTGTACTTAGCCATATCTACAGGTGCTATGTCTTGCATATCCAAGGAGCAGTTATTTGTAGTGCATGTATAAACTGTAATTAGTTGTGGAGTGTTCTGTGGTAAACCCTGTTTGCCCCAAACTGTGTTTAATGCAATGATTTTTTTTGTTGCTGTATCCTAACCTTGTAGAAAAAAATAGTTGGTTTGGTTCTGTGCACTTGTTTCTGCATATAGGGAATACTGTCAAGGTTACATAGTCTCCGAGGGAAGGACAGTCTGATCACATTAAGCTTACTGGCATTGGACATCAAGACCATGTACATGTTTTTACAGTAGAAAATACAGTGAATGCCCTAGGTAGGGATGTAAAATTGAAAAAGAGATGTCTACTAAAGGGAATGAGGGAGAGGAAACAGAAACTTAAAGCAGAGAATTAATAAAAAGCAGTGAATGTGATTGAATTGAATTAATTAATTATGGAAAACAACTTCAGGGAACTGTTTTGAAAAAACATTTTTTTACTTGCTTATAACTTGATAATTTAATAGATTTAATGCATAATACATATTTAACATGCCAAGTAAAATTTCTTTTAAAATAGCAGTTTTCTTGAGCCACATGTTCTTTAAGAAAGAATTCCTATGTACATACCTAATTTGGAGTAGTATAAAATTATTGCACTGTTGCTTCACATGGTACGTAAGCAATACTATACTCTGCTTACAGTGTGCAGCATCCTTTTACACTGATGATAATGGTATAGGTATTTTCAAATCTTGTAAATCTTATACATCCTGTGTTATATGTAATTTTTTTTTTCTGAGTCAGGGTCTCCCTTTGTAGTTCAGGCTGGCCCTGAGCTCACTGTGTAGCCCCAGGTAAATTTTGAACTCAGCAATCCTCCTGTCTCTGCCTCCCGAGTGTTGGGATGACAGGTGTGAGCCACCGCACCCGGCTGTAAATTTTACACGGTCTGTGTGGTATTAGGGATTGAGCCCAGCAGGGACTTTACCCCTGAACTGTACCCCATCCCTTGTATACTTTTTATTGACACAGGCTTCTGCTAAATTGCCCAGGTTGCCTCCAATTTGTAATCCTTCTTTGGCTGCTGAATAGCTGGCATTACAGGCATGTTTTGCTTTGTTTTATTTTGGTACTGCAGAAAGGGAAAAAGTGGAAAAAACTTCTTTTTCAGAATAAATTATTATACTTTCTTCTCTCACAGTTTTAAGGTAGTAATTATTATCTAGGGAGATTTCAAATTTGAAAATTCCCTTTAGGCAGAATTTGGCACAAGAGAGTTCTACTTTAAGCCCTACTTAATGGGGTTTACTTGAGGTATTTGATATTCAGAAAACTCCATTCCAGTGTGTTTGAATGTATGAAATTTTTATACCTGGAATCCAAGTGCAATACCTCATGAGAAGATTTGAAGGAGGTCTGTAGCGATTTAAGAGATTAAATATAGTAACTTTTGTTTTAGATGTGGGATTGCAAGGTTTGCGTGAAAAAGGTCAAGGTCTCCTGGATCAGATCTCCAATCAGGCATCCTGGGCCTATGGAAAGGATGTAACCATTGAAAATAAAGAAAATGTGGATCACATACAAGGAGTAATGGAAGATATGCAACTTAGGAAACAAAGGCAAAGTTTGACTGTTAATGTTTTATTTATCATATATAATAAAGTGAAAGTTATATAATTTATATTTTTGCATATTTTTGCAAACTGAAAGTTCCACCTGGTACATAATAGTCATGTAGGAGGCTGTGATAAATGATAATTGTATTGGAATTGTTATAATTTTTGTACATAATTGTACTAACACGTAATGGCGATTTGTTCAGTTAATTAGTATATTTTCCCCTTTTTATTTGGTAGTAAGAATTTCAGTGATACTCAGGTACCTCATAGGCTATAACCTCTGACTCTGCTTTGCTTTAAGGAAACCTTTTGGGGAAAATGTGCTTTCCTTTAATTTAATTTAATTTAATTTAATTTAGAGTTAATTTAGAGTTTAATTTTAGCTATTAAATCTGTCATCTGTATTCATGGGTTTCTTTTTGTCATGTCACACACCATTGTTCTCATGTTTGCTGTGCAAGGGTCAGTCAGTGAACTGATTATGATAATAGTTTTATTTCAGATAGCACTAGGAATTTAAGAGATTCTTTGGAAACTCAGTTTACAGGAGCAACCGCTATTACAAAAATTTATTACAGGGCTGGGGATTTAGCTCAGTGATACCACGAATTGCCTTGCAAACACAAGTCATGAGTTCAATCCCTAATATTGCAAAAATTATTACAAAGTAAAGGGTTAACTTTATACAGGCAAGTGTACCTCTATCATGATTGTGTAAAATACTGTACACTCAGACATTTCAATCACTGACAAAAGCTCACAGAGCTCTCCCCCTACAAAGAAGAAGTCAGGAGGAGGAATCCTGCTGTCTTCCCTGAGTCTGCAGACCATCCCCACAGAAGCTGGCAGTGTGCAGCCCTTCCACAGCCCAGCTGCTGAGTGGACTCATTGCCACGCAGTTACATACCAATCACTAGTCAAAGTCTGCCCTCTTGCTTAAATGCTTGGCTCTCTCTCATTTAAATTATACTTAATGAGTCCACATAAAGTTTATATGAAGAAGTGTATTTTCTTCTTCAGGTGCGTGATTTCTAGTGTTAGCTCTCTTTCTCGAGCGTAAGTCATGTGCTGGTCTAATTTGCATCCTTAATAACTTCCAGTTTCCTTTTGGTCTGTTCTGTGTTCAGTCTGACTTTTCTATCCTTGCTGTTTCACTCCATCACTCTTGTTGACCATCAGTAACTAGTGATCTTTATATGTACTAACACATTTGTTGATCTTCACCAGAACCCAGAGCATATTTTAGTATTGATGTGCTTGGTTTGGTTCTAAATAGCAATGGACAAAACTGACCTCTTTCTCCATGAGACTCCTTGCAAACCTCACCTTTCTTGAAAACACTCTCATGGTCTTCTTTCTGGCACTCAAGTTCCCCTTGTTTACTTTTTTCTCTGATGTTTTTGTCCTCTCGCTGAAGCCCCTGCTTCCAAGGTTTGTTTTGAGCCCAAATTCTCTTTTGTGTGTTTTCTGTCTGGACAGTCTCACTGTTTTAATGCCTTTTTAGAATGATTGTTCCAGTAAATAGGACTCTTACCAAGACTTATCCTGTGTTGTAAACCCATAATTCAGGTTGTCTGCTCAGTGTCTCCTGTGAGATACCCCCCTATATTCCTCAAACCTTGTATGTGCAAATTAGCAGCCTTTTCCTCCAAAACTTTTTGTCTTCTATTTCAAGTTCAGGTTAAAGTATACCAGTTACCAAACTTGGAGTTCATCCTGAAGTTCTTCACCTTCCTCATCTCTTACACCTAATCAAATTCTGTTATCACTGAATTCTTCATTCAGGACTGTGTCTCATCTGCCTCTGGCTTGTTCCTCTTCTGTTTGTCTCCACTAATCTGCATACAGTGTGGAGACTGTATAAAACCTCCAGGGACCTACTGTTTTGTTCAGATGAAGTTCCATCTCCTCCAGATTATTCATTATCCAATCCTTCAAAATCTTATTTTCTATAACTTTCCCACAAAGTCACACATTTGTCTCCCACTTCCCTGTAAAGCTGCATACTGTTTCACGTGTCCCTAAGAATCTTCTTCTCAAGTTGTATGTTAATGGATTCCTCTCCTTCTCTTCCCTTCCCTTCCCTTCCCTTCCCTTCCCTCCCC